>JALGPX010000175.1:0-15332 GCA_023515795.1 Amoeboaphelidium occidentale | reverse complement strand
AATGAACGCGGCCATTCAAAGAGCCAGACAGCGAATTAAGAATTTGATTTCAGACTTTCATGGAAAACTCGCACACCATCTAACCAGTCCTTACAATGCGATTTTGATTCCTACTTTTGATGTCAGCAAGATGGTTATCAAGAACAATCGCAAGATCAACTCCAAAACGGCTAGAAACATGCTAAATTGGTCACATTACAAGTTCAAACAAAAGTTGCTGCAAAAAGCGGAGGAAAATCCAAACTGCGAAGTTCATGTTGTCACCGAGGAATACGCTTCAAAAGCATGTGGAATTTGTGGGAGACTCAACCACAAACTAGGAGGAAACAAAACGTTTAATTGTACACACTGCGGTTTCAAGTTTGATCGAGACATGAATGCAGCAAGAAATATCATGATCAAGAATTTGGAATCAAGTGGATACAAACTCGCGAGCCTTCGGGCCTGTAGGCTACTACCAGCGAAAGCTGCAGAATCGGTATTACCAGTAGTATCAGGTTAACGTAGCAGGTAATTTTTTATTTTTTTTACTATCTAATTCTGAATGCTGCGCGTCGGCTTGACAAGCCGGCTTGCGGCAACCTTAGATTTCAGCATGATGATCAAACGCTTCTTTGCATCAAGACCAAATTGGTAATAAATTTTCTAAGTCTCGCTCATGCGTGTGTAGTTCTAATGCATGGAAGAACAGACAGAATAATGATCACTTCGTCAAGTTATCAAAGCAGTTGGCACTTCGCTCCAGAAGCTCAATGAAATTACAGAGCATTAATGATCGATACAAGATCCTAAGGCCTGGATATTCCGTTCTTGACTGTGGAGCTGCTCCTGGTGGATGGACTCAAATCGCTTGCAGGAACGTGCATCCTGATGTTGAATACGCGAAGTCTATGCAGAAAACAGTTGATGAACGATCTCCGTTACCTCCTATAAGACCAGTTGCACCGAAAGACGAAATATGTGGGCACTTGGACGAAAACATTGAGGTATTTGATTATGGTTCTTGGTCTACGCATAAGCATTCAAGTAAAGGCGTGGTGATATCTGTTGATTTGAAGCCTATAGCGCCGCTTCCTGGAGCTATTCTACTAGACAACAGAAGTTTATTCGACAATGACACCAAAGATATGATCCTTCAATGCCTTGGTGATAGAAATCTCGACAGCGTTTTGAGCGATATGCTGCCCAATATGACAGGACAGAAAGGTGCTGACCATTGGAATTCAATTGAACTTGTTCGAGATTTGGCACATTCTCTTGGAAGTCTTCGCCTTAGAAATGGTGGAACAGGCGTCTTTAAGATTCTAATGGGCTCAGAGGAACAGCTCTTAAAAGATGAATTAAGAGGACTTTTCGCAAATGTTGTCACATCTAAACCGGACGCTTCTCGAAGCACTTCTAAAGAAATTTATTTTGTTTGCTTAGGATTTAAGAAAGGGATAAGGTGATTTCAAGCAGCTGATGTCTTCTTGCGTGCTGCACTGGGGCTTTTAGCTTTGTGTCTACCGTCTGAATGTTTCTTGTGGTGTTTCTTACTGTGTGGTTTTGACGGAGTCTCGGCCTTAGCGCTCAATTTCTTTCTTGATGTGTATTTCATGAAACCTAAAACTCCCAATGATACAGCTAGAATTCCTACTACGGCTCCAACTGCTGGTATCACGGGATCTACATTTTGTTGTTCCTGTGAGTTGTTGTCCTGCGTATTAGAGCTGCTAGGCCTTGGTCGATTAGCTGGTATCGTAGGCGTTGTTGCTGTTGTGAATGTTTCAGTTTTCAGACCTGGATCATATTCCCATAGTTCATTCAACAATTCAAACGGTGCGGTATTCTGCATGCCGCCAAAAATGTAGAACTTCATGGTTTTTACGCTGAAGAAGGCGCCACCTCTAGATCTTTTTCCCGGCTTCGATTCTGGGGAGAAAGTCTTAATTATGCCGAATACACTTGCTGCATTTGTACTCGTCGATCCGCCTGCGAATTCCCATTTAGAAGAAGTCTTATTGAATATCCAGAGATCTGATAATAAACCTTCTACAGCTTCTGAAAGTCCATAACCTCCAAAAACATAAATTTGTCCATGAACAGGATTGTAGGCAGAGTAGAAATCTGTTCTTGATCCTGGATACACAATCGGACCAGAATATGTTCCATAAACGTTTGAGCTGTTTTGAGTGTATAGAACATTCCAGCTTTTTGTATTCCACCTGTATTCCCATACTTCCGTTGACCTGTAATGAGCATCATATTGAACTAACATTTATAAATCATTTTCAGATGTACTTACGCCTTCTGACTGAATTTAAGCCACCATTCACATATAAAGTACGCTCATTCTCATGATCATCAAATTCAGATACAGTGTAGACCGTTTTAATTGGTATTTCTGTCTGGTTGAACTTTTCGTATGGGACTGTGCTATTGAATTTCATATACTTCCAATTCGATGTAGCGATATCGTATTGCCACATATCGTCCTCATCATAAAGACTTACTGAAAGACTAGATTTCACATTTCCATACATAGTAAATATCTTTGTAGTATTGTCGCAGAATAACTTGTCGCCGTACCTTGCTGAAGGCCAACTGCTTGGACTAAATTCACCGCGATCTTCTTTGATACCGACATCTCCCAATAAGTGGTATCCGCCAAGGAAAGCCCACTCCATAGTAGAGGGACTGTAGGCCTAGTTTTCATTGATTAGACCGTCTTCAGAGATGTCTTACATACAGATTGTTAACGTATCCTTTTGTGATTTCTCCATTGGCAACATCAATACCCTCTCCTCCAAGAACATAAAATAGATCAAGTTCAGGAACATATATGTGTGAAAATGATCTCATTGCTCTTGGTATGTATTTGTCCGAGTACTGAGCCCAAGCCCCATATGATGCTCTACCATTAGGAGTGTTCCTTCCACCGACTTCAAAAGATTAGAACATGGTTAAAAATACATACTCCAAGTCCATCCTTTATTATCAGCTTTAACGTAATTGGCAATTAATGATAATGTCATCAACAGGGCAACAGGATGAAATATGATCATGGTTATTCTACAAACTGAAACTGTGTCAGTTCTTCGCCCTCAAAGTTGTTGTCTTCAGCTGGCCAGTCTTCTCCGTCCATAATGAAACCTTCTTGAGATGGTAACGCATGCATTGCGTGATATTGGTTCCCTCGAGAGTCAATGAGCTCTAGAATATTATCTTGAACTGAGAAACACCATTCAGCGTGATACCATTGATATGATCTCTCTTTGCTCAGTTCAGACCATTTGAAATCGGATTCTGGAATATTTCTATGCTCGTACTCGGCAACACGATCCATTATCATGCCACTCCATTGCCGCAGTTGGTAATTGTTGTCCCACATAAGGTCCAGGATCGCCTCTAGCAACCTTGAATGGTCTTTCATTACAATGCCAACGACAACATCGCTTTGAAACCAGCGCGATATTAAGTATAATGTTTGAAGAAGTATTTCGTCGTCTTCTAGTTTTAATTGCAAAATTTGATCAAGTATTTCTGGTAGACCTCTTTCTACAGGTTCTACGCTTGTTTTCCTTCCGGATGCTGCACTAGGTCTCCCACTAGAGGAGGTAAGTATATCTCTCGTCTTGATGGTTTGCGAAGACGCCGCTAAGCAGATTGCTTCGTCTTGAAATAGTGTTCCAACTAAACATATGCATTCCAATAGAATATCATCACTCGAATCGAGACTTAAAGCCAGTGCATGAAGAGGGTCTGTAGTATCAGCAGATCTTATTGAATCTCGAGTTTTTTGAACATTTGAATACATGAGATGCATGCAAGTTTCCAAAATATTATAGCTTTTGTTAAATTTGACGTAATCAAAGTTCTCAACCTCCAAACTCGAAAGAAGTCCCAGAATGGAACACATTATACTCTCCGCGTTTTCTTTTTCCATCTTATCAGAATTCCTAACTTCTTCGAAAGCCTTCATTATTTCTTCGAGAGTGAGAAGGAATACCATCTTTAAATCCGCTGGAGCCGAGTAACTTATGTTTCGAATAATTTTCCAGAGAATAGGATCCATAGTTCGCACAGCCTTCTTTAAAAGTGATCTGAGACCACTTCCAGGTTTTGACATCCTTGTGGCTTCTCCAATTAATTGCCGAGCTCCATCAGTACACAGGGCAACATTTGCAACTATGCTTGACTCAAGCAATGTAACTGTATTCGATTCAATGACAATTTTCACCAACTAAATATTAATTTGAGATATAAAATTTACCGAAGCTAAAAGTTTTTGATGTCCCACAATATGAACTCTTCCGTTTTCTGTGGAAGACATTAGGTAAAGGAATTTTGTAGATGCAGAAACAGCATTTGAATCAGGACTTTCCTGGATGGCTTGCACAATTAAATCTAAAACTTCTTTATCCTGTGATAAGATTCCTCTTATTGAGCCATCTTGTGCCAAATTCAAGAATATTGAAAGAACTTTTTTGAAGATATGAACATCTGGCAGGATGAAGTATCTTTTCAGTATTGTGGTAAAGTTAGTCGATCTCATCTTTTCCTGGTTACTTTTTACTGTGCAAAGCCTCATGAGAAAATCCAAAACAGAATGCACTGCCCGATTACAGCTTGTGTCATCAATAACCATATTCTCAAACACACTTTTAGTATCCTCCTCCTTATTGTGCGATTTCAGAGCTGGGTAATAAGAAACTATTTCGAGAAGTGCAGTAAGAAACACGATTATATCTCTCTTTACCATTTTGACCTCAATTGATGTTTGCTCGCCCATTCTGAATAGAATCTTGGTCGCATAGAAAACGACATCGTTTTGCTTAGGTATTAGAATCCTTAAAGACTCCTGCTTTTGATCCAACTCCTCCTGTAGCCTCTTAATATCAGTTACTTGTTCTTGCTCGCTAGATCCATTATTTAAAGCATTCTTCAGTTCCAAAATGTCACGCTTCCAAATCTGAAATCGCTCAATTTCCCGCTGAATGCTCTTGATCGATGCATCTCCAATACGATAACTTATGAGAAGGTTTGGTACAGTCTTTGAAATATCGCAAAAGATTTCTAAGCATGAGCTAGCCAATTCTATAGACTTCTTCGAATCTTCTGTCAGAACTCTCGCTAAAGCTGACATCAACGCCTCTAACGATCTAAGTCAAGATATCATAAGTAAAATTACCATTAGAACTGATGATCCCGAGGTTATCTGGTGATTTCATTAAAGTCTTGATGCAAGAAGTTGCATTTAGCTTCTCTGGTAAATCTTCATAAAGCATGTCTAGATATGCTGGTAACTGATCTATGGATGCTTTTGGTATCATGACATTATTAGAACCTACTCCAAATATCTTCTTGCTGGAACTTTCACGATTCAGCTTGTTCAGACTAAAGTCCTTTTCGAATGCATCGCTGAATGATGATCCAGGTCTTCCCAATACAGATCTACAACGATTAAGATCCTCATCAACTGGCACACATAACCTTTCTTTTGTTAACGTAGGTTTACTAGAAAATAAGTACTATCGCTTGAAACTATACCTAAGAGGAGTAACAGGTTGTCTTGGCATTTGAACCTGGAAGAATGTTATAAATAGAAGGCATTTATTTCATTCACGCATTTGATCAAGAACACTACCAAAAGATTCATCCATCAAGCGTGCGTCAATAGACACATCAAGCTGTGCAGTTGAGATGAATGGCGAATCTGTTTGAGCTAGATTCTGAACTTCTTCCTCAACAGATTCCTTGATTTTGTGAAGACTTTGAGACAATTGGCTTCTGAAAGCAATGATCTTCTCACAAATAGCAAAATACTTTGCGAAGGTTCTCTCTTTTTGTTCACCTGTTCTACGCATTAAATTATCATTCTCAATCTCAAGTTCACGCAAAATCCTCTGACAATCGAACAAAGTCCTTGTCTGGTCCATTTTGCTCCTTCTTATTTCTTTTTCAATATTCTCAGCTTCTTTATGGCGTGCCTCTAAATCTTTTTGGATTGTCTATGTAACCGTTAATGCAATTCATCACGTAGGAAACTTACCTGTTTCTCAGTTTCATACTGCTCTTCAACATTAGCCACTCGAGCTTCCAAGTCCCTGACAGAATCGTTCTTATCCATAATCTTTTCAACCGTTTTATCAGTTTCGTCCTTGAGTTCCGAAGTCGTCTCTTCTTCCTTCATTGTATTCGTCTTGAGAGCCGAATTCAAGTTCAGAAGAGTATCTCTAGCAAACTGTTTCAAATCAATACTGGTCTTGATTTTCTCAACTTGGCTCATCATTAGCTTAAATTCATAATTCTTTCCTTTGGCAAATTTTGCGCTCTTTGGCAATAGTTCGACATGATAGCATTTATCGTTGAAAATCTTGCCTTGCTTCTCAATAAGACTCATTTTCTTATTAGCATCAATTTCTAGTTGCCATACATACTTGCTGGTCTCCTTCAATTTCTCACTCAAAACATCAAATTGTTGAGACAGCTGGTCTCGTTCATTATTCATTCTGTCAATGTCTGCAGGTGATAGCTCTTGATTATCGACAATCTGTTGCAATTCCATCTTCTCTGAAGCACATTTCTCAAGTTGATTATTGAGATGCTCATAGTCATTATTGAGAGACTTTAATTGTTCTTCAATTTGAGACTTCTTCTTCAATAGTGCTTCTTTCCACTGGTTTAGTTTCACGATATCACTTTCGTAATTCTGTTTCTCTTGCTTGATCTTTACCAATGGCGGAGTTTCTTGCTTCAATTTGGTCCATTCTGTGTTCAATTCGGCATTTTCTTCTTCAAGACGCTTAATATCATTCAAAGCAAGCTCGTCTTTCTGATGGAACAATTCATTAAGTTCCTCAGAGAACCCAACATTCTCAACACCTTGCAAGTATTCATTATAAGTTTTGACGAGGTAAACGTGGAATATTTCGTTACCATCAACATTTCCGTCATCCATGTCGCCTTCGTACTCAATTTGTTGCGACACCATGATCAACTCTATCATCCATATCAAAACTGCCAACAAAACAGGCCAAGTGTGGGGTGAACCGACAGATTGCAATTGAGTCTTTGTGATTTGTTCAGCAAACGGATACTTCAATGCCTTCAACAATACCAAAAACTCCTCTTCAAACTTCTTGCCTGGAGTCCATTTATAGTTGGGATCAACTTTACCATACAAAAACTGAAACATCAGCTGGAAGTCCTTTAAAGTCGGTGCACTCAAAAGCTTCGGCGTCATGTCTCTGCTGAAACCAGAATCCATCAAGAACTTGATCAACAAACGCACACATGCAGTACGCCATGCAGAATCACGAATAGGACGAGGATCTCTCGTTAAGACTTGTTGCCCAACTGCACCTCCAATTAAAGATGTTCTTCCACCGATAGATCGTCTGTAGATGTTACAAAAACTGTTATGGTTTCCTCAGCAAAACAAACCTTGATAAACTTGCTCTTGGGTTCATACTCATTCTTGCATTCTTACTATTTGGTGTAATTGCAAGACTGTTCAAGTCATTAGCAAGGCTTGCCATGTTTCCTTGTGCTTTGATGGCGCTGTTGTAGTTCGACATGCGACCAGGAGCAACACTGAATCTGCCTTTTGGCTGTGGAATTGCTGAAGGTGTATTGAAGTGGCTCTCATGCAGCTGTCCCAATGTTGTTCTTCTCTGCATTTTATTAATCGCTGGATTTAAAGTTGAAACAATAGAAATTTGCTGCTGAGCACAACAAGCGACTTGTTTCAATCGCACTCTTCAAGATGTTTTATTTTTTGAGAAGGGCATCCGCTGTTTCGTCTCTACTTTGCTTCAAAAATGGAATGACTTGCGTTCCACCTGTACCTCTATCTTCGCTTGGTGTTTCATTGCCTCTTACGCCGTTCGAAGCATTAACAACATTTGTTCCATGATAGCCTTCAGCATTAAGTAGATCACTTCCTGAAGCTTGACCATTGTTTCCTAGAGATGCATGTGCTTTTCTTGCTGGGATAACAATGTATCTTGTAACAATTTGGATATGTTTATCGCGGAAAGTTTTCATGGCCAAAATACATTGATTAAATGCTTCAGTGACTTCTGATACTTTTCCAGCAGGAATATCACTACGAAATTCCATAGATTTAATGTAATCTGAAATAGAAGGCGCTTTTTCTAATTCAGTAAGCCATCGTCGAAACTTTCCAGGCATATGATATCGCATATCAAGAAGGAAATTCATCTTATTTTCTTGTCCAACTACTTCAGTCGTTTGCTTAGTTGGAAAATGCTTGATGCCAAAGAAAACGTCTAGAGTATGAATGAGAGCACTTTGAGCTGCACTTCCTCCAGCATACTTTTTGCCTTCAGATATAAGACGATATATAAACATAGAAGAATACCTTTGCTTTCAGGAATGATAAATGTTGTTCCTTCCTCCTCAAAGAATAATTTTTCAATACAGAAATCCTCTCCCTCATAAAACAAACCTTCGGGACTTGTTTTCATGTTTGACCAACCGCTAAAGTAAATTCTTACTCTGTTATAGAAAATGTATGGATCGCAATTTTCATACATTCTCAAAAGGACTGCAGTCATGTCATTAACAGCTGTAGCCAGCTTATTCAGGCAGCCTGAGATTGTCTCTAAATCATCACTTAGACAAGCGTTTAAAGCCTTATAAATAAGATGAGGCGCATCTTTACCAGCAGACTCAATAGCAACTGTGACCAAGTAGAACCAAGACTCATCTATGCCACCAGAAACTGTGTGCAAAGTCCCAAGATTGTTCAAGCTTAAATTAGAATCATCAGAGGTATCAAGCAACTTAAAATTATAATACACCAAAGCAGCGTGACATGAAATAGGACGAAGCCCCAAGCGATGAGATACTTTAAGCCAAGGAACACTCAAATTTCGTGGGAGAATATTCAAAACAGGTTCACCCTTTGCGCCCCAAACGTACGCATGCGACAAAAGGCACAGAACTAGAAATGCACGCTGCAATTCATCTTCTTCTTGAATGACTGAAGTATCAAGTTCTGGCATTCTCTCAATAGCAGCACGAAGTTTCCATGCGACCAGTAAATGCGACAAGTCATCCAGCACAGACTCCCATGGCTCAAAATAGGGATTTACCATTCGCTTCAGTGGCGGGCTCTCAGGGAGGAATCCAGTCTTGGCTGATATGCCAAATAGTGCCGGGTCAGGAATTGGTTTCGTGAAGTCGTTTCGAATGTCGGTGGCTTGTTGCATAGAATACGAGATCGAGCGGAGAAAAAAATGGTGGGAACCGTCAAAGAGGCTGAAACTTCCCATGAGTCATAAAGAGAAAGTTATTGTTACTTAAGATTAAGATATGTTGCCTAGCTTGCTTTTCTGTTGAATGATCAAAGCACAAGTGATCAAATCTGAAGATTCTGCTGGAAAAGATATTGGCCTTGTATGGTCAGGCGAAGGTATTACATAAGATTCTTTCCGTGTACTTAATTTTTCTATATGTAGACGTGCAGTATCTTCGGGAGCGTGGAATTTTTGGGCATTTGATCGGAACGCTGCACTTATCGCCGTCACAGAATCAGTTTATGGGACTCCCATTGCTTCTTTCTTCTGGAGAATTATCAGAGTGTGTTGATAAAGGTCTGGTTCAGTTGATAACGTACGATGCGTCGAGTAATATTCACAGCATCAAGCAAGATATTGAAGCATTTATCGCTGCTGCATTAAATGGAAAGAGTGCAGGCGTACCATCGCCTCCAAATA
The DNA here is from genome assembly GCA_023515795.1 of Amoeboaphelidium occidentale. NCBI lineage: Eukaryota > Fungi > Aphelidiomycota > Aphelidea > Amoeboaphelidium > Amoeboaphelidium occidentale. Next base: position 5,607 of record JALGPX010000175.1, on the reverse strand, counting down.
CGCCGTCGGAGAACAGCAATACTGAGGATATTAAAGAAAACGTGAATTCGGTGGCGAACACAGTATCACGCGCTGTTGAAGCTGTCTCTAATGATTCTGGGATTCTCACTGAAATCGCTGATAATCTTGAACGACTGGACTTAACACCAAAAAAGCCGTCGCATGTTCCTGTAAGTACAACAAAGAATAACGAAACACTTTTGCCATTTGATGAAGAAATTGTATCATCTGATTATTCTCATTTGGCATCTTTAATTCTAAACAACAAAAAACTCACAGAACTATTAAGGAGAACTGACTTTATACACCCAGAGCTAAGATATCTCGTACCACCTGCTGCTGAGAAAGACCAGATTTATTTGACGGCTGCAAACAAGTTTGGAGGAGATTTAGCCGTATATCCTGGAGATCCTGTCAGATTCCACTCAGTTGCTCTCGCTCATCACGTAAAATATGAATGTAGAGATAATAGGATGATTGATCTTATTCGGTGGGGTAGAGTTGGGCATTCAGCGAGAAAAAGCTCATGGATTTTAAGTGAAGTTCCAAGTGAAGATGGTCATTCTAATGATGCTTACGAGCGTCATCTTCAATGCATATCAATATCATGGGCTGGAAATTATAACGGCGAATATCCATCGGAGTAGACTAAAGAAAAAGAAGTTTGAAACCGAACTAGCATCTGCACTCCAGCTCGCAGTGCATGTAGACGCTTGAGCTGGAGCTTCGCGCAATAAATTTCTAAACTTTATGGAGAGTTGTTTGTGTGGAGCTTCATCGATCGTCGTTACAGCGTTTGCATAATCTTTTTTCCAACCTTCTTTCGACATTGTGAGACAATCTTCGTCTTACGAAACGGAACTTTCTTTTACTTTGCAGGCATAACCTTTAACCTGATTACTTGTTGATACTGTCACTGGCTACTCGGACTTTAGCCTAAAGCGATCAACTGAAGACTGAACCCTGAATTGACGATCCTGAGCAATTTTCAAAAAGTGACGAAATGATTCCGCAATTTGCATTTGGACTGCTATTAACTATTGCGACTATGCAAGTGGTTGCGCCCCTTGACACCATCGAATGGGATTATGGAGAAGAAAGAGGTCCTGCTAATTGGGGTTCTTTGGATCCAAGCTTTGAGCTTTGTAAATCTGGTAATTTTGATCATATGGGAGACTAAATAAGTAAAGGCAAAGAACAAAGTCCAATATGGATAAACGAAGACGCATTAAAGGAACTTGTAATAAGACTTCCGCGATCTGCCCTGAAAGTGCAATATCCTGATCAAGTCTCTCTAGCAATGAATATCACATTTGACAATTTTGGTCGCGGCCTGGAAGCACGTAAATTTCCGTCTGATTTTGAAGTCAAGCACGAAGATTCTGAGTACCAGCTGCTTCAGTTCCATTTTCATTGGTACAGCGAACACAAACTGTTCGATAGAAATACTTCGCTTGAAGTACATTTCGTTCACCGTAACGAAGACGAAAAACTCTTAGTTATTGGAATGCTGTTTGAGATCACTGATAAGACAAACTATTTCCTCGAAGAGGTCTTATCAAGTTATGGCAGACCGCTTCGCAAGACAGAATTACGACGCTTTGTTTCAGACTCGCTTTCGCGTGGCTTTTTCTCTTATAATGGTTCTCTCACAACGCCACCGTGCACTGAAGGTGTTACTTGGATTGTATCTCCTCTGGTGCAGGACATGTCATTGGCACAGTTTCGTCGCATTAACGCATTGATGACAAGAAACAACAGACCAACTCTATAAGCAGAGTAAAACAAGCAATAAAAGATTTTTTGTTATTTATGATACTTTGAACAATACTCTTTGCTTCCATCCACATTGTTAATTACACGCGCAGACTTTGCCAATGCTGCAGAGATCTGTTTCTTTTCAAGAATTGGTTGCAAGTAAGGTCCAATCTCTTCCAGTTTCCATAATGGTTTCACTTCAAATAAAGCTTGAATTCTTAAATCAATATCGAATGGCAATTCATCTTCCGGAAAATAGAATAACTCCCTCCTCTCTTTGTCGTATGTTGCTGTTTGAATTACTGCCAAACCTTTAAGCATTACTTCATCAAACTCAAGATCTTCTTCGGCTCCTAATATTTTATCCATCATAGAAAACCAGTGCTGTAAAAATATTTCCATAGAAACACGGGATCCTTTGTATTGTTTTAAAACAGCTTTTGAGACAAGTGTCCCTAGCTTGTTGAGATTAAGCTTTTCCGTTACAAGATCTTGCAGCATGTAAAATAAATGCTTCATCAGGGGTAAAGGATATTCATCACCAAATGATTCCTGTTCGATATCTTTTGCAGGATATTGCATTGTTTGACCATAAGACCAACCATCGGCCTTCAGTACCGTTAGCAAATATTCAACAGCTTCGATAACGTAGTCGTCTTCGAGCAAGTAAACTGAGCCTTAAGAATCAGCTTTAGTTCTAAAGATTTAAATGATACTGCCATCCATTTCTAATGCACCCCAACGGTTAAGAGCATCCCGAATTTCGTAATCGCTTGCTTGAACGCATGACTTAATTTCTTCCAACTTAACAGGATTCTCCACTGGCTTACTAGAGAAAACTGAGCGACTTTTCAGAAGTTGATACAACCGTCCCAGTTTAGGAGCGATTACTTCGCAGTGCCATGCGCTATTCATCTCATCGACTATCAATGCAGCATTATCATCACTTAAATCAGTCAAAAGCATTGTATTTGAAACAATATTATCCTTAACCAGGAAAGTATGCTTTGCGGTAACAAGAACCGCTGCATCGTTTTCTAAACCTCTGAATTCCAGCTGTTCTTTATTCTCAAATGCTTCCAATAATTCAGGCCTCAGCTCCAATAGACGGTATTCGTTCTTTTCAAACGACTCGGGATATTTTAATTCGTAAACTCCATCCAATGTCATTTTGCTGTAAACAATTGTCCCAAGCCACTGCTGTTGTTGTTTGAAACTTGATTGTCACCATATCCTGGCAATGCCACCAAAACTTGGCTCAAAGAAATCAGATTTCGCAGCGGTCCAAAAAGAAATACATTATGAATTTTATTGCGTATACCTTTTGATAAGTGAGCAGAAGAGATTTAAAGATCATGTTTACATTGGATCGACTCCTGACCCAATACGAAGATTGAGACAACATAATGGTGAGATCAAGGGAGGAGCAAAGAGGACCAAAGTAAAGCAGCCATGGTAAACAAATTTGTTCTTTAGACTGTTAAAATTCATAGGAAGATGATCATGTTCGTGTACGGGTTTCCAACAAGAACTTCAGCATTACAATTCGAATGGTTATGGCAATATCTTAACAGGAATGGCAAGTTATTAATCGAGAACCGTTTACAAGAACTCTTTCATTTGCTTGGAACAAGAAAGAAATGGATAAGGTGGCCTTTGAGAGTGCACATCATTGAACCTCAATGGGTTCTAGAACAACCATGGTGGTCTCATGTCCAACTGCCACCGAATGTAGATAGGACTTATGGTACAGATATTAAAGGACTAATTGAATCCTTTAAGCTATCGAAGCCCGAATTAAGGCTGAGTAGATCTCATGAATGCGCGATTTGTTGGGAAGATTTAGGCAAACCGTCTGGTCAGAAAATAGTAAGGTGCTTAGATGAAGGTTGTACGGTGTATGCGCACATGATCTGCATGGCGCAATGGTTCTGTAAGAGAGATCACAAGTTTTTACTTCCTGTTTCAGGATCATGTCCATCATGCTGCTCAAAGCTGTTATGGGGTGATTTAATACGAGATATGAAGTCAAGGAATTCTTCCATGTTTTTATCATTCCTTGAGAGTAAAGAAGAATTAATCGAAATTATAGATGATGACGAAGAAGAGGAAGAAGATGAAAATGATGGTTCTCAAGCTTCCGAAACAGAGGCTGAACTTGTATTCGACTCACCTCAACGAAACAAGTTGGCCTCAGAATTTAAAAGAATTGATTTAAGTTTTGAATAAAATACAGACTTTATTTCCTTGTGGTTTCTCTTGTAGAAGTTGTTGAACTTATTATAAGTCTTTTGCTGCGCATGTTGCTTGTTGCGGTACTACTAGAAGCTTGTACCGACTCTTTTTCCTTAAGCCTTAAAGTCTGTTCGTATTCTTGAGAGTCTTTGGCTGTAAATTCTATTGTGGTGCAGGGTTTCCGGAGCATATTGTTTGCTGGTGCGACTTGATTACGTTGAAACAAATTGAGTTCTTTCAGATATATTTTATTAAACCGGCTAAACTTGAGAGCTGCCATATGCATCACTTGCCTCTTGGAAAGGCACGCCAGTCACAATTGCATTATCATCTTTTGGTACAGGAATAGGTGAAGCGTCCTGGTAGCCATATGTTGGATCTGCTACGTGTAAATCTTCAGTGGACCCGTGTCTACTGCGCATCATATTTGCTTGAGAACTACTAGCATCTGACATTCTGTGTTCCATTGGCTTGACATACGCCTCTTGTGGAACATTCTGAGTGTACATCGCAGGAACACCAGTGCTTCCAGAGTGACCACTACCACTTGAAACAACAGATGGTGCAGGCTGATTTAAAGTGTTATTGTTCTGAACTGTTGGCAAAGGATAATGTTGCGGAGGCGGAACGCGACGTCTGTTCTTGGAACGGCAACAAGCAGAGAAGCAGAATGCAAATAATGCACAACCAACAACCAACACACACGAAACGACGATCACAACTATCACCCAAGTAGATAATGAACCATTAGGTTGTACAGCGGGAATACTTGGCCGTGCAGGAACTGAAGGTACTGCAGGAGCTGATGGAGTTCCACCATTGTTTGAAGGCGGAGGAGGTGGCGATGATGGCGATGATGGTGGTGGAGATGGAGATGATGGTGGTGGACTGGGTGTAGACCCTGAAGGTGGAGCAGGGCTCGAACCAGAACCGCCAGACGAAGGAGGTGCCTGTGCAAGACACGATATTAGTATGGCGGAGAATAATAATAACCAAGAAAGACTTAAACGCATAGTTTAAAAAATAACAGCTGAAACTGCACGTACCTACAGATGCTGAAACTTTGTGTTACCGTATCAGAAATCAACTGTTTCACTATCAAGCCTTTGCACACGAGAAAACCATTATGTTGCAGAAAGATTTAATTAATCAATAAGTATCAAACTCGTAAGTGCTGCGGAGGTGGTGGCAATGGTCTTTCTTGATCACTACCATCCAGAATGGTTTCATCGGCACTGTTCAATTCGTATGCATTAGTATTCAAAACCCCAGTAGAAACAGGATAAGCATGTGAGCTATAAGGTGTGCCAAAATAAGGCGACTGAGTAAAATGGTTGGCTGGTGGAGAGAAGTTAACGCGCCGCCTATTTTTCCGTCGACAGAATGTAGAGATGATGAAACCGATCAAGGCACTTGCGACCAAAAGGCTTCCAATCACAATCAACGCAATAACCCAGCCAGATAGTTGACCGTTTTGCTGGACAGCATCCAAGTTTGATGGTGGAGGTGGTGGTGGAGGTGGAGGTGGTGGAGTAGGTTCAACAGGAGGTGGAGGTGGCGGCGTAGAAGGAGGGCTTGGCGGTGGCGGATTTGGTGGCGGTGGCGACGGTGGCG
>JALGPX010000164.1:0-11358 GCA_023515795.1 Amoeboaphelidium occidentale | reverse complement strand
TGTTAGGATGGTACTTCAAGATCATGATCAAGTTATATGTTCTTCCACTTATTCTATCATAATGAATGCTCATCAAACTAGCGCCCCAAGGAGCACCTCTCCACAAGGGGCTGTTCCGGGAGGGAGCGGTTCCGGTTTTAACATGATGGCCTACAAAAAGTTTGTGAGGACCGCTAGTGAAGCTTCTGGTCAGAAACTCTCATCTGTTGCACAAAGTACCATTTCTAGCGCACAAAGTGTCAAAACCACAGCGTCAGATGATTCTAGCGACCTCAATGTGTTGTCTCCCAATGAAGAGATTCGTATCTCCTTGCTGTATTCCATAGAACCAATTGACCACGAGAATCAGACATTTATAGACAAGGCAACAGATTTATCGCAAGAAAGTATCTCGAAGTCTTCAGTAGATAGCATTGTTCGACCTCGAGAAAATGCAGAAGCTATACGGAAAAAACTCGCTACTGGGGTAAGATACAGTGGGAACGAATTCATCAGAAGTTCCAGAAAGTTATCGCTACGGGCGTCTTCGTTCGAAGATGTGTTTCAAGCAAGACAAACTGTGAGTATACTGCAAGACACAACAGAAAAAATTGGAATCGACAAAGAGGATGACGAAGAAGAGGTAACTCAAGAGAAGCCACCGCCTCCAATTATGTCATCTATTGACGATGAAGATTTAGAACAAGAAGAAGTTGTCCCTGCAGAAGCTGCACCAGAAATTGTTACGGAAGAAGAGGCAGAACAACAAGATGTTATTAACGATATGGTAGAATCACAGGACCCCCCCGCCAATAAGCCGCTTCCTCGGGATATGATGAGTTTCGGCTCAATGAAGAATGTTGCATTGTTAGACTTGGAGGACACAACGTTCAAAGAAGATGCGTAATAGACATCTATTTAGACTTGAAAGCCCGCTCAATATATTTGTAGCCTATAAGCCCAAACACAACTAGAATTAGCAAAAATCCTACTATGCCGAAAAACCAAGAAAGATCATCTCCATCTGTTGCCATTCCAGGGACTCTGACATTCATTCCCCATAAGCCTGTTATTACATTCATTGGTAAAAGTATAGAGGCAAGAGCTGTCAGTTTAGCCATCATATCGTTAGCTCGGTTAGATGCAGCAGTAATTTCTATAGACACTTGGCCAAGATAATTCGAATGCGATCTAGTGAGTGTTGTGTCAACGTGCGACAATGCTTGAGTCATCGTGATAACATCTAAATATCAGTATTGACAACCAAAAAAGTCTTACGATCTTGAACATCGCCTAAATACAAACAAGTGTCGCGTATCATGGCCGCTTGCAAAGGCGAAGTAACAGTCTGAATTCCAAATGTGGTTCCACCTTGAATGTTAGATCAAAGAGAAAGACTTACCCATACTCATGCTTTCTAACCGTTTAATAAGGATCCGAAGGACGTCCAGCTTTGCACTCATTAAACGCTGAAATACAGTTAATCTTTTTCTAGCAAGTGATATCCTCCGAAGCATATCCATCTGTTCATGGTGAGAAATCACCAGAACTAAATCATCAATTGATTCCACTTCCATTTCAACAGATTGAATCATCGGTCCGTATTTGTCAGTTATATCATCAAGTATGGCATAGTTAATCCAATGAGGAGTAACGTGCAAGAAAGTCTTCAACTGTTCTAATCTCTTTATGACGCTTGAAACAGAGGCTAGAGGTTGAAAGTGAAAAGAAACAATAAAGTTAGAATAAACAAGAATGTAGACGTTGAAAGACTGAGCGTATGTTATAGAGTCCATGTTGTTGTCAATCGCGCAGTAACAGATAAAGTAGTAATTATGGTACACCTCAATTTTTTCTCTAGTTCCCTCTTGAAGTACATCTTCAGTAGTCAATGGATGGATATTGAAAATCTAAAGGTTAAGAATAAGATTATAATTACATACATTTGCGAGCAGTTTCATTTCAGCCATCGTTGGATCTTGTATGTCAAGCCAAAAGCTCTCGCGTTTCAAAAGTCCAGATAATGTTCCAGTCACATTTTCAAATCCATCTAAGCCTTCGCCTAACAATGCTCCAAGCTCAGGACAGTAGAAAGTGTACTTTCCCTTCTTTTCAAGACCACCTTTTATGGTGTCTTTTCTAGGCGATTCTCGACAGAGTTTTAAATGCTCTTCAAGTCTTTCAAAATTGATCGCATTTGCGTTATTGTTAACCGGAGACTGTGTGTCTTCACTGATATTAACGTTGGTAGGTGCTGTAGTTGGACGTAATCCAAAATCAGGAATCGGCACATGACTATTAGTCTGACTGTAAGGCGCTAGTTCAGGCCTTGAACTAAACCGTCCAAACGATGAATTTCCCCAATTATTTAGATTGTTCAATGGATAAGCTGCAAGCAAATTAATGTTTCGTTGTGTTTCAGCTTCTCGAAATGAAGGTGCAGGCGATGCAGCGATAGACCGATTAAAGCCACTCAGAGGATTAACAGTAGTAGCAGCTAAATTCTGTGACAATAGACTAGGCTGTCCCGCCTGAGGGGAAACAGCAGGCTTCGGAGGTGCAGCTTCTTTTTGAACAGGGGTAAACTCCTCTAGTGGACTTAATGGTACAAGTGGTTTATCACCAAGAACATTGATTACGGGTGAATGCTTTGTTGGGGTATAATCAGACTTTGTTCGTGACTTCTGTTTCGTGATGTAAGCCTCACTAAAACCTGCAACTGGAGCACTCGTTGATAATTCTTCTGAACCAACAATGGTCGATGGAGAAGCCAATGAAGGAACCTGTACACCAGAGGGGGTCAACACTTCGACCTCTAAATTATTGTGTCTCTTCTTCATTTCATGTCTACTGTGAGGATGTCCATGATTTCTTGATGTAGTGGCGTAAGGTGCAGAGGTCTTTCTTCCCATCTTTCCTTTATGATACTGCTGATCTGAAGCCCTCCTTTCTACATTAACTTCCCCAGCCGATGTACTTTTGTGGGTTAACTTCTCAATGAATCTAGCTGCAATACTCTGAGCTGTTTCTAATGAGCTTGTGCTTCCTTCTACGTTTTCAGTCCCTCCTCGATTAAGAGCTGCTTTATCGTGATCATCACTAAAGAGATCAATAGAAACATGCTTATCATCCGAAGTTCCAAGTAATTCCCTCGATGAATTCAAAGGATTTGTAGAACCTTCGCTTGTTGCAGACATTTCGACAGGATCTTTGTCCATCACAACGATTAAAACAAAATTTAAATTGGAGCTCACAGGAAAGGTGTTTCTCAATAATCACAGGGGACTATTTGAGGTTACATAACTGATGAGCAAGATGTTGGCGATAAATACGCTATGATAACTCAAGTCAAAAAGGTTTCATCTGTCGCATCACATAATCTTCGGTGACGGTTTAATATTTATTCGTGAAACCAGCATAATCGTGACTCTCAACGCTTTATTGAATTGTGATATTGCGCTGGAATGTTTCGTCTTGAGCTTGATCTTTCAAACTTGCGATCAACTTTACATGGGCCGCTTTAAGAAGGAAAGAACAAACTATCGAAAGTCTCTGATACTGAAAAATGCAGGTGTTTACACTTTGGATGATGTTAGAGATATATTTGAAGAAGATGAAGAGATAAAACCAACGGACGAGACTCACTCGAGCGAAGATCATGGAGCACAAGAGCCAAAAACACCCGAGAATACTGTTTCAACTAGAGAAAGCACATTCTTCTATTCTCAAGCAAGACGTAGTGTATCCGGAAACAGTTTACCATTCATATCACCATTGAGAAAGCGTTGCTACTCTGGATCTATCACAAAGAGAAACTCTGCCAGTATTGTCACAAAGCTAAATGCAAAGATGACATTGATCAAGAACAGATATATGCTTTTCTCATCTAAAGAATTTGTTCACACAAAGAACAGGGTTGTTCCTGTGAGTAAAGATCCTTCGGTAAATTCTACGGTTGGGTTTCTCCGAAGCACACTGGATCCGTCTTACAGAGACAGTGCCATAGGAGATTATTGGATATATTCAGATGGTATCAGTAAAGATGAAATCAAAGATGAACTGTATAAAGACGCAGAGTATATGTACAAGCGGGAAAAGAAATTGGGGGAGTTTTCAATTCCACCGAGCCCTCTAAGGAATGCCCACTCCACTATGCAAGAATCGACTGTAAGACGCAGTGAAAGATTAAAGAAGAAACTAATTCTTTGATTTAAAAAACTTATCGGTTTAGCTCGATACTTTGTTGAGAGATTGCGAGTTGATTGAATAGATTTCTCAAGGGTAAATGTGATATTAAAGCCTATGAGTCGTCTTTTGCCCCCCTGAGAGGCACGATCATCATAACATACTTCTATCAGCTAAATCTTTATTAATGCATCCAGATAGCTTGATGGTAACTATGGAAACAAATCCTTTCGTGATATCGCTTCGTATCTTTACTGAAGCATATGATCATATCACAGAAAGTGTCCCACAATAAGCTTCCACTGGAAATAATTCTAAAGATTCTATCTTTTGTCCCAGCTGATATCATTAAGCATTGGTGTAAATGCTGTAAAGGATCAAAAGATTATGAGGACCTCTGGAGGTTGTTACAAGATCCTTCTCTTCCTTGTTACACATCGCTCAGATTCAATAGAGTTCTTACACTTGTAGAGGTTGAAGAAAAAGTAGAAAAGAGTATCAATAAGGATCCTCAACGGTCACTAGCGGATATCCTACGAAGCACATTTGCATCTGAGACGCTGGTTCCTGTTCTCCATCCATTCATTACAAAGATCTCATTCGTGGACTTTACATCAAGACTAGATCAACTTTATCAATTGAAAGAAAAAGACAGGGATTATAGAAACCAGTTTATTCTGAACGAACTCAGAGAAGTCTTGGAAGTATGCGGAAGAAACTTGGAACATATACAATGTGATACGACTGGAATATTTCATGAAACAGAGGAATGCTTAAATATTATCGCATCAAAGTGTCCAAATCTGCGCTTCTTCCAACTAATGTCTTTCTTTTACCAGAAAGATCCTCCGGTGAAGTCTCAGGGTATCTCAAAACCGGCTTCTTACGAGAAATGGGAGAATGCGTTACGAAACCTTCTCAAGCGATGCCAAGATTTGAGACAAATTGACTTGAGGTGGTGCTATCAAAAATTTGAGATATCTAGTGTGGTGGAAATGATCAAAGAATACGACGGCAAGTTTCTGAGAACGGTCGATTTAAGCCATTGTGCTGCGTTCGACAGAAATAGTCCCAATAGGACCGTTCCTGACAGGATTACTATCCTAGGCAAAGGAAATCAATGGATTCTTGTGAATGTCCGTCCAGTGCACATGTAATAGAGCCATTATCATATTCCACGCGGATTCATTTGCTGCCATCGCCATAAATCTTGACACATTTCCTGTAGGCCCTTCTTTGGCTCCCATTTCAAAACAGCTTTGGCTTTTGTAGAATCTGCGTACACTGCAGCGACATCACCTGGTCTTCTAGAACATATTTCATAACGAATGTTCTTACCACTCACTTCAGAAAATGCTTTAATCATATCCAGAACTGAGTATCCAACTCCTGTTCCCAAATTAAATACATCGTAGCCTTTAAACCCGTCATTTTGTAGATGCCTCAGTGCTAAAATGTGACCATGAGCAATATCGCATATGTGAATGTAATCTCTAACGCCAGTACCATCTTTAGTAGGATAATCAGTACCATATACATTAACATGAGGTAATAATCCACTTGCTACTTTCGCAACGTACGGCATCAAATTAGCAGGAACACCTTTAGGATCTTCACCGATTAGACCAGATGGATGTGCACCACAGGGATTAAAGTATCTCAGCGATAGAACAGACCATTCCTTCTCTGCACAACACAAATCTTTTAATATTTCCTCAATGAATAATTTTGTTTTTCCATATGAACTTGTTGCTTCCAATCTAGCACTCTCATATATTGGCAACAGTTCCGGTGCACCATATACCGTCGCAGAACTTGAGAATACTAACTTCATTACCCCATAAACTTTCATTACTTCCAGTAGATTAAGAGTACTAGTAATGTTGTTCCGATAATACTTTAGTGGTTCCAGTACACTCTCATTAACTGATTTTAATCCAGCAAAGTGCAGCACTGCTTCAAATCGATACTTTGCAAATACTTTTGATAATGCAGCTTTATCACATAGATCTACTTGGTAAAAGTCTATCTGCTTTCCGGTGATCTTTTCCAGGCGGTTTAAAGTATCTATACGCACACACATTAAGGATGATGATGATGATCATCATAATTGGATCGAACAAAGTACCTTTACTTGAGTTTATAAGATTATCCACAGCTACAACTTTATATCCATTCTGTAGTAGTTCCACTATAGTATGACTTCCAATGTACCCCAAACCACCTGTAACCAATACGACAAACATTTTCCGGAGACAAAAGAGTTTATCAGAATGCTACTTTATTATTCCTAGCTTTTTTTAAACTTAATTCTTATTCAAACCCAAATCCTGTATGCGCTTCTGTGATGGCCTTGTATAATCTCTCTTTCAATATTTCATAAGTCTCATACTCTGGTAAATCTACTTGATTGAAACAAGTATGCGCTGATGGCAGACGGTTAGTTGAACCAAAATCTTTACACAATTGGAATTTCTGTAGTCCACCTGATCCTTTCAAATGCGAAAATCCTTCCAGTGGAACTTTAGAAGTCCCTGTAGCAAACTGTAATAATTTCGCGCGTTCTTCCTGATCAAATGAACGCACTGCTCTCCAGAACCACTGAACTTGTACTGAATTTGAAGAGTATCCTCTCAATTCAGTATTATTCTTCCAATCATCAACATCCAAATCAGGAACACCAGAAATCAATAATTCCAATTCCTTCTCATTGAATATATTAACCAAATCCTGAGGAATAATCTCATGAAATCCTTCCAGAAAAGATTTAATCTGATCTTTAACAGAAGTATTCAATCGATTCTCTACAATGAGTTTAACATATTCCTGTTTGTTCTGATCTGTAACTTGAACTGTTCTACCATTAGGAATCAAATCAACCACCTTCTGCTGACCAAACTCATCAACTTCCATACTCATTGTCAAATCAAGAACATCATTAATGGAATTCTCCATAATCCAAACCAAACTCTTGTGATACTCTGGATCAACAGCTTCCATATCGCTCAAATCCACTTGACGCCCCAACATGTGTTTATAAACCGCTCTACAACAGGAATTAGAGTTAACAAAAATAGGAGAAAAAATCTTACCGTGTGAAGTAACAGTCCAATAGTCTTTGATCATATATCGCCTTTCCTATTACTCTTCCTATAAACTTGAAATAGAGTAAATGACTAGGATTAACCCAAGAAGAAGGATTAGGCTGATATGTTATTCCTGTCTTCTCAGCTGATGGAGTGAACAGTGCGTAATTAGGATTAAACATTTCCCTAGTCAACTCCTGAAACCATTCCCTGGACACACCACCATAATCCGCAGCCTCTTCCCCATAGAATCTACAAAAAAAGTTAATACTAATAGAAATAAATAACCTTACCTTATACTTAGTTTACCATACTTCAACTCTTTGCCCAACCTATTCTGTAATTGATAATATGAATCCTGGAATATATACTGCCTCCTAACATTTACATGAATAATCTGTCCCTTATAATCTGAAGGTTTCTTGTGCAATTGTTGATTGAAATACATTCTCTTATTATCAAATTCCAATACTTTAGGATTACGAACAAGTAAAGCAAAGGATCCCTTCAACAGTTTAGGATTCTGTCTAACTAAAGCGTTCAAAATCTTTTTGTTCTTTTCAGTGAATGAGAACAGAAGGGAATTATTATCTGTTGTAGAAGTAGAATCAGAAGAAGAGGAGGAAGAAGCAGAAGCAGCATTTAAAGGATACTTGCATAGAATCATTATACATTCAATAACTGGCAACAAGGAAGAATAAACAATCTGAGTACTTTCTTGTAATACTTGATTCAATAGAGTAAACATTACAAGTAAATCATCAGTATATCCTCCCTTCTTATTTGAAGTAGTAGTAGAAGTAGAAGTAGTAGTGGAAGTAAAGTCAAATACATTCTCTGTACCAACTACAGTAGCAGCAGTAGCAGTAGCAGTAGTAGTAGTAGCAGTAGTAGTAGTAGCAGAAGTAGTAGAATTATAACTTATGTAATCTATACATTTGATTATCCTCAATNAGAATAAACAATCTGAGTACTTTCTTGTAATACTTGATTCAATAGAGTAAACATTACAAGTAAATCATCAGTATATCCTCCCTTCTTATTTGAAGTAGAAGTAGAAGTAGTAGTAGTAGTAGTAGTAGTGGAAGTAAAGTCAAATACATTCTCTGTACCAACTACAGTAGCAGCAGTAGCAGTAGCAGTAGTAGTAGTAGCAGAAGTAGTAGAATTATAACTTATGTAATCTATACATTTGATTATCCTCAATAGTTTAGCCTGATTACAAGAACCCTTTGTGAATCTCTGCATAATACATTCCTGTTGTTTAATTGTAGAATTGGAATTAGAAGCAGAAGAAGAAGAAGAAGAAATTAATTCTTGTAAATCTTCATTCATTCCTTGTAATACTTTCATTAATCCTTTTCCCTTTAATTCATTCAATACGCATTCCTTAACTGTTGGAAGAAGGAGTAAATTCTCTAGAATATTCAGAATATTCTTGAATGTTTTATTAGTACAATCTGTATTCATTAGAGGATATACTAATAGTCTAATAGAATCATCAGGTAATATGTAATTAGATATATTATTAGTTGTATCCTCCTTTAGGGTGGAATCCTTGGGTATGTCTTCTTTAGGGTCAATATTCATTTGTTATTGTTTATGGATCACTTTGAAGAAAAGAAAAAGAAACACCAATCACAACAGATTACTTTATTCCATATACCCAAATAGATTTGATATTTCTTGTTTAAATACTTCTAAATTAGTCAGTCTGTACTCTCTGACTGGATGGAATATTCTATAGAATACATCATCAACCTTCTTGATCTTCTTTTGTTTTAAATTGGTATAATCAGTATAACTCTTTAGGAATTCACCACGACATATTCTGTTGTATATCAAAGTATTGTTTGAAGAAGAAGAAGAAGAAGAAGTGGTAGATTCTCCAAAGGGGTATTGATTATACAGTAGAATGTATACAACAACACCCAAAGCCCAAACATCTCTATCTTTACTACTTTTACAAGATTGTAGTATGACTTCTGGTGAAATGTATTCAATAGAACCTCTAACTATACTTCCTTTATCTTCCATCTCAGATTCAATCTCAGATTGGCCATAGTCTATAATACTCACTCTTTTAGTTTCATTGTCATAAAGAATATTCTCCAATTTCAAATCACAATGTATAATTCCTCTTGAGTGGATCATCATTAGCTCGGATATTAGGTTGTTTATAATCAGAAATCGTG
Organism: Amoeboaphelidium occidentale; assembly: GCA_023515795.1. Classification (NCBI taxonomy): domain Eukaryota; kingdom Fungi; phylum Aphelidiomycota; class Aphelidea; genus Amoeboaphelidium; species Amoeboaphelidium occidentale. The sequence continues at coordinate 1,913 of JALGPX010000164.1, read as the reverse complement.
TATTAGTAGCACTGATGATTTGATCTTCTTCTTCTTCTTTTAGTAGCAGTAGTAGTAGTAGTAGTTGTTGCAAGTCTTTGCCTGGCGTGAATTTGTATACTAAGTAGTAGAAATTATTTTTAGAAATGAAGGAATCTATAAATAGATTTAGTCGTTTTAGTATTTCTACTTCATTTCCAGGGAATTGGTAACTATTGTCATTCGAACTAGTTGATTGTTCTTTAATTGTATACAGAATACTGTCATCAGAATTAAAAATGTTGGTGGCTTTGTATACTGTTGAATTTAATCCTCTTTCAATTACACTCAAGATTTTGTATTTGTTTTTTAGTAGAGGATATTCATTAGATAAAAGTGTAGTTTCCGTTGTATTATTTGTAGAATTGGATCGCCTTCTCGTTATTTGTGCATTTCCACTTTTAATAGAATTAATTAAAGTAGAAGATTTCGGCTGTTGGTGATGGTGATGAGTGGAGAAGGAATATGATTTCTTTCTATGAATAATTGGCATTGCTTTAAATGATTAAAAAGAAATCGAATGCATTGTGGCGCAGCAATTTTTGGTGGCGTTATCTCGATCAGATCTCAGATTTGCAATCGCGCTACAAAAATTCTCCCGTTTGGTGTAAATCATTTAATTGATACTCCTCTTAGTGCTGCTATTGCTGCTCCCAAGCTTGTAGTCATACTATTACTCGTTTCTAGTACAGGTTCAGTGTATATAGCATCACTTTTAGTTGCTGTTTCTCTTTCAGCAGCAGCAACAGAAGAAGAAGAAGACTGGAATGGATTGATTATTATTAGGCCTTCATTAGATTGTGCACTCAGTTCTTTTGTTATTGTTTTTTCAAAGTATGGCCATAGTATATCAATTAGAGATCCACTAAGTACAATGGTTTTTGGTTTGTATTGTGGTATTAGATGTTTTGTTAGGAACTGATGGTATCTACAAGCCATACATTTTGTGATTTTGGCAGCATTCACGGCAACATCAGATTTACTGTCTTCGTGTGTATGTAGTTTTAGGTCATTGTAGCCAGAGGATGATAGCAAATCTTTAACTGGTCTTTGCTCTGAAGCAAAATCAAGGTCGTACTCTGGTAATGAACAATATTCCAATTGTAAGCATTCCAAATCTTTTGTGATATTCTGTACTATTCCATCTGTACTCATTAGTAGTATTGTCAAGTCTGGAGTGTACGCGGATGCTGTTACGCATACAATTGGAAGTACACGTTCTCCCCATTTCGTCTCAACTTGTACAGTTCTCAATGCGCCGTATAATGATGCTTCAGCACCACTCATGATAAAAGTTCTATCTTCAGGAACATTCAGCCATTCTAACAAGGATACATCTGAACCATTACTCTTTGTTCCCAACCAATTTGCATTATTCAGTAGTGCATTGTCTGGACTACCATCACCAAGTGCAACGGCGAATATCGAACCTTGCTCTATATCAAATCCAATTTCTACTCTGTTACCACTACGAGTAAAGTTGCGCTCTGAGAAATAACTCTCATATTCTGCTTGATATTGATCAGGCAATGATATTGGTGAACCTGGTAAATTGTAATCATCAAGTAGAAATTTTGTACACAGAAACTCATAAGGAGAAACGTAGAATGAAATAACGCCAGTTATACATGTTTGAACCCAAATGCACTCTGTCTGTATGTGATTGTATACTTCAAGATTGCCAGCTCGATTCACACCCAGAAAACATTTCCTTCCATGGTTCTGCTGAGTCTTATTATCCGTACGATGTATTTCTATGAGCACTTTACCGCAGAATCCTCTGTCAAACTTGTCCAGATAATAAACTCTCAACTCTGCATGGTGATCATTTTCTTGCTTGCATTTCAGTGGCCTGTTATCCATATCTTTTAGACACAAATACTCTGCTTCGTTCT
>JALGPX010000008.1:176033-199556 GCA_023515795.1 Amoeboaphelidium occidentale | reverse complement strand
TGACGCAAACACTTCGAATTCAGGTGTTGTGCAAACTGAAAGTGTGTGATATATCGAATAAATTATGTATACAGAGGGGATATCAGCGAAGTTAAGTGTTCTATTAGTATTTCTTTTGGTACTTGCCAATGTATGTGTTGCTCCAACAGTTGAGATCAATGGAAAATACTCCAGGAGTATGAAAGATCAGCAAGGTCAACCACCTCAAACAGCTCTAGCTTTTGTCCCGGTTCAACTTACACCAGCTATATCCATAATTGGAAACACTTATTTGAACTTCTCCTTGGATTTGAATACTGATGATGTAAAGTATTTGACGATATACACAAGAGCTCAGTACGCTGCGATAACAAGCGCAAGTGCTCAAGCAAGATACAATTGGCCTTCTTACAGGAGATATGAGTTCAAGAAGTCTATATTCGTGGAAACAGCTATTGATTTTACAGGGTTCTATTACTTCTATATGTGGGTTCCTCCAACAGGAGACAAGAATGATGTTACTTATGTTGGTAAAGTATTCTACGAGCAGTTCATAGCTCAGTCTTTTACCTTGGAGGATGCAAACTTGTACATCATCAACATGTATCTGTTTGGAGCTTATGGGCTGTTACTTGTCAGTTACTCCATGATAATGAATAATCCGTTAATGAAAAGGTTTCCTATTCCATGGATGATGTTTGCTCTTATTCTCTTGAATTTCTTGTCTTATGGATTTTACTATGCGTATTATTGGGTCAGAGAACAACTGGGCTCGGACACTACTGCTCTTTACCAAGTTGCGAACATTTTCGGGCTGAGTGCACAGTGTATATTCTACTATGTTGGTTGCGCCTTTGGTTTGGGATGGACTATAACCGAAAGATCTATTGCACTTAGAGAACAGGGATCTTTGTTTGGCGTGATCACTTTGTACTTCTTGTTGGGTTTTATACAACAATTCTTTTTTGGTGACCTCTTTGCGCAGACTATGTTACAGCTTGGAATGGAGTTCTTTCGAATAATTATTTCGTTTGTACTGAATATCGCTGCTTATGCTACAACAGTTAGGCTTCGGCAAAGAACTGCGATGCAAGAAGGTGATATAGACAAGGTTGGCGCATTGAACTCTATATGTCTATATCATCGTTATAATGTTCTAGTGAATGTCAGAAATATCGTCCCCATCACAATTATATTACCAACACTGCTGCTATTCATTCGGCCGTATTTATACACAACAGAATCATGGTTTCATGTGCTGTTTATAGAAATGTTCAATATTATGGTTTACAGTTTTATTTCATATTGGATGTATCCAAAGACTTATGATGTGACTGGTTTAATAAGGAAATCTATTAAGGATGAGAACGGAAACCATAGCACCGAAATGTTTGTACCGCATTTATTCACAACGCCAACCTGGACGTTTTTCGCTGAAGATACTGGTTTGTGGATTGCTTTAGCGCGCAATATTGAAACAACTCGAATGAGAGCTATTAACGAAATGCGAAGAATGACACCCGATGTTGGCGACGGAGCTGCGCGAAGAGGGTGAAAGCTCAATAAAGAACATATCGAGATTAATTATTTATTCCTGTTGAGTTAGCAAATTAACGGATGAAACAGCAGACTCGTTTCCACGCTTGTAAAACTTGTCCTTATCCGCTGTTGGCTTCCACATTTGTTGTTCAAAATCAACCTGAACAGGTTCATACTTCTTTCTGCTCATTGCGCCAGAAACAAGTTGAACAAATGCAAAGATTGTCAATGTGACAACAGTGGCAGATAGACCAAAGAGGAATCCACGCATAATAGGATTCAATTCGCAAACCCACATAGCAAGGTTGGTCAAAATCATGGTCATGTAATCTGAGAGAATCCAGTTACCCTTATCACCATTGCGAGAAGATTGTGAAACAAACTTTGGAATAAGAGCAGCATGGTTCAAATGAGGACGAACTGCTACATCGATAGGAGCGACAGCAGGGTGAACATTTGCAGGCAAGGCGTGAGCAGCATTCTTGTGCTTACTTTCATGATGACCATGGTGCTTATGTCCGTGTCCGTGATGCTTGTTTTCGTGATGTTCATGATGCTTGTCTTCGTGATGGCCGTGAACTTGTTGAAGCTTGAATTCACCTGATGGATAAATATCCATAACGTGTTGAACATAGTCCTTTTGAAGAACTGAATTTCCATTAACTTGTCTGATGTGTTCGCTGATGTATAAACGACGAACAGTTACAATTCCTAATGAAACTTGAGCGACCTTGACTTCAAACGTGATATCAACGATGCCCTTGTCAAACTTTTGCTTGATTAAATCTGCTTGATCACGTTTATCCTGAGAGATTCCGGTTAAGATTTCAGCAGCAACTCTTTTGTTCGAGACTCCAGCAGGAACCATTTCACCGTTGCACATCAATTGACCATCTTCAACATCAAAGACGAGTCTGACGTTTGACAAGCGTTTCGCGACAACTTTGCCATCTTCCAAGAGGTTTTCCTTGTGCAAGACGGTGACCAAATATACACTGTGATGATTGTTTGATGGAATGGCCATCTCGTCGACAGATACGCTTGTTTCAGCAACGTCTTTGTACTCAGTAGGAGCTGAGAATGCTGATAAAGCTAATGAAGCGGCGTAGATTAAGTTTTTGAGAATCATTTCAAGAAAAATAGGCAGGATCGTGAAGAGTTGCACGCTGTTACAAGGTCCGCCAACCGTATTGGGCCCTGCAAAATTCTGAAACATCTATTCGCCCAATCAGATTCGTTATCTTTATGGTTGCCGCAAGACGAATCAAGACAAAACAAGACAAGCTTTTTCCAACAGTTAATCCTGGATCTTGATATTGCTAAAAATCGCTCTGTTCCGTAATCTATCCTTCTGCTGAGATGTTCTACAGATTATCATTACTCTTTTGGGCTGCAGCTCTTTCTCCTTAAAACATCTGCCATGCTTGCACCGTTTTTTTGCAGTGACTGTCTTTAGAACTGTTACTGTTACACTCTCATACTCTTTTGCTTTCATACTATGTATAGTTTTACTTTGTGCGCACTCCTTTACTTTTGTCACGCACTTATTTGCGCATCTTACTATCAGTTTGCAAAGCTTAATCGATACTAAAAGTAAATTTACTGTTAAGAACAATGAGCAACATGGAAAGAAGATATTCAAGAAAACTTGCTGGCGATTTAGATGAAAATATCTCACAGAGACCATACTTTCAGTTCTGTTGCTTCTGCTGAAATTGCTACATGGTCGCGATACTTTGGAGAATGTTGCACTCCATAATTATGTTCAGAACTTTGACTAGGAAAGATTTGGATACTACCACTGCAGATCGTGTCGAAAGACTCAAGATTAGATGAATGCGAAAGAGTTCCCATTGAGNTCAGTTTGCAAAGCTTAATCGATACTAAAAGTAAATTTACTGTTAAGAACAATGAGCAACATGGAAAGAAGATATTCACGAAAACCTGCTGGCGATTTAGATGAAAATATCTCACAGAGACCATACTTTCAGTTCTGTTGCTGCTGCTGAAATTGCTACATGGTCGCGATAGTTTGGAGAATATTGCACGACTTTATTGTATTTAGAACTTTGACTAGGAAAGATTTGGATACTACCACTGCAGATCGTGTCGAAAGACTCAAGATTAGATGAATGCGAAAGAGTTCCCATTGAGAATTATTCTAAATTGAGCAAGTTCTTACTTATGGCGCACAAAGATCACATCGCGTAGCAGTATGTTGCTCCTCTGGTGATGCATTCAATGCGCTGAAAGACGTTGAAACAAGCTGATTAGGCATTTCTTTTGAGTTTCAGTCCATGATAAAAAGGTTCTGAATGAACGACAATTAAGGCGAACAATGACATAACAAGCACGAATATCACAATAGAATCTCTTAAAAAACTTAATTGCAGAGTTTCAGCTTAACAGCATTAGCGCATCGTTTATGCGCCAAAAGTAGTTTCAACGAGATATCTTACCCAGCTCTAAGTCGGTACCCATGAAACTCTCAGTTCTGAGTCTTTGCTTACTATTCTGTCAAATGACGCTTGAAGCGTGAAACATGGTAGCGTGTTGGTGTTGTTGTTTCAGACTGATGTTTGATCTCATGCAAAGACTCCAATAATGGCATCTTGAACACTGTTTTCGTGTAGTATCTATCAATATCGTCGTTTATTTGTGACAGAGGAAACATTTATTTGCTATCTCGGTGCTAAACTCTCTCTAAGCGTGTGAAAGTTCAAAATTAAAGGAACTAGTTGAGATGGCATTCTCAAGACTCAAGCTGGGAGCTTGAATTCAGCCCAAATAAAACTTCACATAGTGCCCTTTCAGAATCTTCCAACAGATTTGGAATACGTTTGTCGGAAACATCATATGGCCTCAGGTTCTTTTCGCGATTGCGCTGTTTCAATCACAGAAATCAAAGACTATCGAAACATTTAGAACTCTTCTCGTTTCAAGTCAATATTTAAGTCATGGCTTATTTAACATCGCAAGTGAGCAACTTTTATGTATCTCACATGACGGGAACGTCGTCAGGACTGCAGTTCTTGCACTTTGCCACTCAAATGATTCCAACATCCGCCAAAGTAATTGTACATCCTCTGACAGAAGAATTGCATTGATTTGTCAATTTAATGACACTTTTATTTCCTTATAAAGTGATTTTTGATCATGCGGGTTGTAACATCAATTACCACCCTATTCGGCAAGATCAATGCCCCTATGATCAAATCGTTTCAACAGTAGACTTTCTATTTTCTTCATTAAGCAATGCCTGTCGTAACAAGATTGCAGAAGAAACCAAAGCACCAACCATATCAGACTCTTAATAGAACTCCTAGAGCTGCAGCAGCTCCGCAAGCACCTGTTTCAACTCCTCAATTAAACCAAGCCCAACCATTGAAATATGCGCCATGATGGACTGATAAATCCAAAGTAATGTCTCAAAGACTAGCAATTCAGTATACTGGAACACGATCTAGTCCAAGCGCCGTAACTCAGTTCAAAGCATCAAAGGGGACTATTTCTTGGTGCACTGCCAATTACTATGCACCGCTTGCACAACTGAACAACAAAATTACCGTTCATAAAAATCCACCGGAAGCATACCATTTAAACAGGCAGAGCCCTGAAAGTAAAAAGAGAAAGAAAACAAAACCGCTGCAATCTGGCATGTCATTTAATGAGAAACAGATCTGCAGCAGAATGAAATCTGGGCCTGCAGCAGATGAAACAATGCGATCCGTCAAGATTCGTGTTCATCCTGACGCCATACAAAAAGCTGCACTCAAACAGATCTTTGGAATTGTTCGCGTGGTGTGGAATCAAGGGCTGGATGAAATGTTCGTCCGTGGCCACCCAAAGAACTGGCAGTCCCTTCGCAACAAGATTGTGACTACCTCCAATGTTCCAGAGGAAGATCGAGCAAGCCGTCCATGGCTGTACGATGGAAACATTTGTTCAAGCAAAATTAAAGAAGAAACTATTCACAAACTGGTCTCCTCTATCAAAGCCACCGAGGAATCATTTAGAGAACAAAACAAAGCATTCAAATACAAAATGTCAAGAAAAAAGAAGAAAGATGTACGGCAAAGCTTCAGCTTCTACCCAGGGGGCGCTTACGCGATTCGATGTGTTGAGTCCACCAGCGCCAGAAAATGCACCGAAAGAAAAACTTTGGCCTGAAACTTCCTCTTGATGCACTCAGAAAGNTTCAAATACAAAATGTCAAGAAAAAAGAAGAAAGATGTACGGCAAAGCTTCAGCTTCTACCCAGGGGGCGCTTACGCGATTCGATGTGTTGAGTCCACCAGCGCCAGAAAATGCACCGAAAGAAAAAACTTTGGCCTGAAACTTCCTCTTGATGCACTCAGAAAGCCTCTTAAGCTCATATCAGAGTCTGAATTTCAGCGGGCCAAATCAATCATAGAGAATGAAATGAACAAACAAGGATCTAAGGAATACAAGAGGCTAGTTGAAGTTGTTTGGGAGAAGCCAGATCACTTCTACGTGTGCTTTCCTTACAACAAGACCAATCAAGAAAAAACTAAAGAAAATCATCCAAAGGCTGCTGCTCTAGACCCTGGACTTCGCACGTTTCAAACCGTGTACGACAGCTTCGGGAACTTCTTTGAGGCTGGAAAGGGCGATATCAGAAGAGTTGAAAGGCTGTGTCTTAATTTGGATCGCTTAATTTCTAAAGCAGCTGAGGTCAAGACCGGTCGGAAGAATCGGTACAAACGAAGAAGAATGAACGCGGCAATTCAGAGGGCTCGGCAGCGCATCAAGAATTTGATTTCAAACTTTCATGGAAAACTTGCTCATGATCTTACAAGTCGTTACAATGTCATCTTGATTCCTACCTTTGATGTNAAGCAGCTGAGGTCAAGACCGGTCGGAAGAATCGGTACAAACGAAGAAGAATGAACGCGGCAATTCAGAGGGCTCGGCAGCGCATCAAGAATTTGGTATCTGATTTTCACGGCAAACTTGCGCACGATCTCATAAGCCGTTACAATGTCATCTTGATTCCTACCTTTGATGTTAGCAAGATGGTAATCAAGACAAATCGCAAGATCAATTCGAAAACTGCAAGAAATATGCTTAATTGGTCTCAATTACAGGTTCAAACAAAAACTTCTTCAAAAAGCAGAGGAAAATCCAAACTGTGCAGTCCATGTTGTCACCGAGGAATACACCTCAAAAGCATGTGGAGTTTGTGGGAGACTCAACCACAAACTTGGAGGAAACAAAAAGTTCAATTGTACACACTGCGGTTTCAAGTTCGATCGAGATATGAATGCTGCTCGGAATATTATGATCAAGAATTTGGAATCAAGTGGATACAAGCTCGTGAGCCTTCGGGCCTGTAGGCTACTACCAGTCGCAAGACCGCAGAACCGGTACTCTTGGGATTATCAGGTTAAAGTAGCAGGTAATTTTTATTTTGTGACTAGCTAATTCTGATTGCTGCGCGTCGGCTTGACAAGCCAGCTTGCGGCATCCTTAGTTATCTTCGCCCAGACTTTCGACCTTTGAACTGAAACTTAACTTGAACCAAATATCTAATACAAACTTGCTTTGGGTTGTAAACAACGTATTCATTGTATAGGAGCTCGCTTTTCTTTAAACTTGAATTTTTTGTTGGAGGCCCCATTGGCATAACCACAGTACTATCAACAGGCTTTTTCCTTGATGAACTTCTCATTGATCTCGCTTTCTTTAAATAGCCTGAATCTGTATTTTCGCTAGTTTTGCCTTTAACCTCAGTCGGAAAGTTCTCAAATCCAGATGGAATTGATTTACCCAAACCCTTTGTGGAAAATTTACCGTCTGGAAGTTCCTCGATAAACTCAGACTCTGTCAATTCGTGCATATCGCCTAAGGCAGTTTCACATAGTATAAGCAACCCAGTAGGGTCCTCAGGTGTAGCGCAACAATAATTTGCCGACTTGGTGACCATATCAGCAAAGTAAATACCTTTTCCAAACATGTATCCAGTAACTGGAGCTTCAGCCGGAGCAATACGAAGACCTTGATGCAAAATACCAGCAAAATTTGTAACTCTACTTCCGTGCCATAACATTAACCTGTTTTCAGCCAAGCGCGGATTCTGTTTTAGATGCTCTTTGTAAATGTCCATTTCATTAGAGCGAGCGACTTTAAAAACAGCAGTTATATCCAAATTATAGTCTTTATGAGTTGGAGCATGTGTTGAATTGACATATTTTTCTATCAAAGCAAATTCAGTTGCCTTTTGTGGAAGCACTGTAATTTCGGTGCTAAGTGCCTCATAATGACTATCCAATAGATTCTTACCACTGTCTTCAACATCTACTTTTAACATTTCAAAACCAGCAGATATTTCCCTCATATTGTCTAGCATCTTAATCTTTTCCTTGACAAAATCATGATTGTCTAACAAAGGCATTTGTATTCCACGAGCAAAGTTATGTGGAATGATGGTAAAGAACTTGCTTGACAAAGCCTGGATTTCAGACTTCTTGATAGTCTTGCTTTCCGATAATATTTGTTCTATCTCCGACAAAACTGAGTATCCTTTCTTCACTTGTGTTTCTGATATGTTACCTAAAGGCATTTTCTGCAAGTCAAGATCCATTTCCTTCAAAGCTTTCTTCATTAAATTCTGGTCAAAAATCAACATTAGCAAATCTTGAACTTCTTGAGCAAGTGAAGATGATGCTTTCTCCTTGCTCAAATCTACCGTCTTTGCTAAAGCCTTTGCCTCAACAGCTAGTGGATAGAATTTCTTTGGTTTCTTGACAAACTCCTTTGCTTCAAATTCATTACCTGTCTTTTCAAGAAATTGATTGCAAAATTCTTCCTTGGCGTATTCAACATTCATAAATCTTTGCAACTTCGTTCCTCCAGCACTACTGGCAACTCTTCCCCATGATCTGAACAAGTAATAAGATCCTTTGAAACTATCTGGTTCAAGTAGTTGCAATTTATAGAAAGCATTTCTACCAGAATGAACATCTGTAGACGACAGTGTTGCAGTGTATGCAGTGTCTCCTTCGACGTAAATATGATGTGTTTCCTGCAGTTCTGTTTCGGCGTCAATTTCATATCCATTCTTCACATACACTTTGCTGACATTATTTGTCTCTTCCTCTGGCTTTCTCTTTCTCTTCTTTGCAAGGTCATCTGTAGTCACCACTTCACTCTTTGGAATACCTGCTTTTGTCTTCATAGCTCGTTTTCTCTTCTTTGAGCTCTTTAAGCTTTTAAGCAACGCTTCTACATACTTTTTTACACCTTGTACATTTTCATCTACAGCATACCATTCTTCAGAAAGATTTAACTGCAAGTCTGCATTAGGATCTACACCTTGTTCAGAATCTAGTTTTCCTATACATTTTCCCCATTCCAAGAATGTTGGGCACTTATAAAAGTTATCGATAGAACTCCACATTAATCTTGATTTGCCACATTCTGGACATTCTTTTGGCAACCCGTAAAGTGTGCAATCAAGAACAACATCGAGAGGATCTGTGTGTGACTTGCTCTCCAGTTGGACATTATTATTATGAAGAATCTCGATAAGTAATGCTTTCCTGTCTTTCAGCGTCAAGTGTTGCAAGCATTTCTTGTTCAGATCATCTTTCAGTTTCCATAATTCGTCATTCTGCTTTTTGATCAAATTTTCCTTATCATTAGAATCCTTATCAACCTTAGAAGTGCCTTGTTTATCAGCAACGGGCACAGCAACTTTGGCAAACAAGCTTTCTATGCGATCGATCTCTTCCTGTTCCAATGTATCCCAATTACCAAACTGCTTAACAGAGGAAGCCATATCATTACACTGTTCCATAAAACAATCTACATGATACCATGCCATCTGCAAACCAAAAGCACCAAGAACTTTGAAGCCCATCCTGATGTGATTCTTCTCAATGAACTCCAAACATGACCTGCATTTGCTCTTGCCACTTTTCGACTTTTCTATCATGTAGCCCTTCTTAACTCCATCTTGTTCATCATTCTCGTCCGCGTACTCTTCCCATAACTTTCTCAGTTTCATTTGATCATCATTCCGTAATGCGTCAAATTGCAGGATATCATCAACGCAGTGCAGTAGAATACCAGAAAAATACTCAAAACAACATTCCGGATGATAATTAGTCTTCTGCAGGCCATCGTGAAAGTTCGAAGCTTGGAACAGCATAATACGGACTGCCTCATTCTTGATTCCCTTGTTACATCTTTTGCATGAACTGCGGTCACTCTACGGAATGAGTTATGAAACATAATGATGAAGTAAATCACTTTAGAGTATTCAGCCATAAAAGTGCCTGGTTTGATATGATCATTCTCTGTTGGCATTTTGTTGTTCCGAAGGATTCTATTTGCGCTGAAGTCGCTTGACAGAAAGGTTTCTCGACAAGCTTTTTGAGCCGATCATGTCTTCCGTAGCAAAGACTTCTGAGCTGAGCAAAGAGGATGCTTTTCACCTAACGCAAATGAAGCAAAAGGCTGCTCAGAGGATCAAAAGCAGTCGACCTTGTGCAGTGGACCTTCTGCTTTGTTTTGTTAATATTTGTTCAGAGGCTGTAAAGAATGCGCGCATATTCGAGGATTGTGATATTCTTCCCGTTGAGCCTTTTGTTATTCTGAATGATCTGGACAATAATGAGTTATTACAATTGAAAGATGAAGTCGCATTCATTGTGGAAGCTGAGCACGAAGAATCGGAGTATTGGATGATATTGCAAAGGCTTGTCGATGATGAACTGAAGAAGCTATCGAATGATCTTAACTCTGAATGGTCCACTAAGGAACGTCTTTTGTTTACTTCTGTTGCTGCATTGAACCCGGCATCTATAAATGCTCAAGTGCTAAGGGACATTCATGAAAGTTTATCAAAGAAGAGCTTGGAAGAACTTTTGAAATTAGAAAAGCGAGTCAATACAAAATTGAAGAACGCTGGAACGACGCAGGGCATTGTCGATGTCGATTATTGGGAAACGATGTTGGCAGCACTGAAAGTTTTTAAGGATCGCTCGCGATTAATTCAGATTTATCGGAGTTTTTGTAATAAGCGCATAGAACAATTGAAAGCCCTGGGAGAATCTGATGCTGCTGAAGAATTACTGAGTATACTTGATAAGAGGAAAGAAGAAAGTTTATATGATTATGCTACAACAGAGGCCCCACACATTGTACAGGAGCAAACAATACAAGAGGACAACGATGTCTCTGTGACACTAAAGCGGTCTCATTCTGAAGAGTATTTATTGCAGGCTGAAGAAACACCACAAGTGAAACGCAAGAAAGCATTAAGTTACAAAGAGAAACAGTTGAACGCATTGCTACAAGTACAAGAAGTATCAGAAGCAACCAAATCACATTCAATACCATTTGTACCTTTTGATGACTCTGCTGCAGCCGCGGCTCTGTATTTAAAAGAAGCTAGACGTCTTGAGGCTATTCATGAGGCTGCGGAAGGCGACAAGGTAACAGTATTCCATCCTGTTGAGGAAGTCCAACTGCCTGTTGATGTCAAAGATTTACAAGGATGGAAGAAGCCTAGATTCCTCAATAGGGTAATGATGGGCTTTGAATGGAACAAATACAATCAAACTCATTATTCTGCTGATAATCCTCCTCCAAAGAAGGTACAGGGTTACAGATTTATTGCATTCTATCCTGAGTTAATTGGAAGCACTGTGACTCCGAGCTATAAACTTATTAAAGATCCTGAAAGCCCGAAAAGCACTGATGGTCAAGATGAGACTGTACTATTAAAATTCACTGCTGGCCATCCTTACTTGGATGTATGTTTCAGGATAAAGAATCAAGAGTGGGAGTGTGCGCATTGGAGAGGGTTTCTGTGTAGATTCTATCCTAATGGTGTTTTGTATTTACAGTTTCGGTTCAAGAAGGATCACTTTCGACGATGAAAGACGATCTAGGCTGAGCAGGGTTCAAATCTTCGCGATACTCTCCAGCTCGCAGCATGTAGACGCTGAAGCTCTGCGCAATAAACTTCTCCTTCTTTATTTACAAATTTGTTTCACCTCCGCATGGCCGACGGAGACAACAAAAACTATAGCAGAATGCTTTCGACATCGTTCAAGGAAAATACTTTTAATGCGAACAGCAGCAGCGGCATTTTGCCGAATGTAAAGCAGGGCGCTTCGAACTTTAGCTCTGGAGTTCCTTCCCTGTTCGCTGAAACAGAATCGCTAAACACATCTGTGCGCACTACAGCGACCGTTGGCTACACACAGAATGCCTTGCTGATTCAGTTGATAAGACATTCTGTCCCATCTGGTTCCGAGGATAAGCGAAAGCAAATAGTTCTTCTAAGCTCTTATTTGAACAGAATTCTTAATAGTCGCATTTATACTGTAAACAGCGTTGCTTTGGATGAATATTCTGTTACAGAGATGATCAAAAAGAAGCTGGTGCAGTCCAGGAATACAACAGAGGAAGAAGGTACGAAGAAGGCTGTGCTGTTTGGGTATCTTTTGAAGAAGCTACAAATTTGCTCTAAAAGCTCGACGGATTTGTACGCAAATGTGTTGCGGTTTCTATTGGCTTTGATGGATTCTATTGGTAAAGGGTCGAACGCAGATGATATGGGCGGTGCTAGCGCTGGCGGCAGTTTGTTACTTTTGGCTGGGATTAATAGCGTTTCATCGTCTTCCTCTGCGCTGTTTCAAAAGCCGCTGTCTAACGCACCCAGTGGCGACTTTGTGGTCGACGAGAAAGAGCGAAAGAATTCTTCCGGTGGTAACAACAATGTTTTGGGCCACGTCCGTAAAGATTTGAATCGGCGCATTGTGAGGGAGTTTGTTTATAGTTGTCAATCGCTAGACGTTTCATCCTCCTCTGCTAATGTTATAAAGGATCAGAATTCGCAACCTATTCTGGCCAGAAAGAAAGATGGTTCTTATGAAGTGAATTATGCAAATACTTCCTTGTCTTTAAGTATTATCAATTTACTCAAAGAGATGATCAGATTACCGAATGAATACATGGAATTCAAACGTTTATTGGAAACGGATAACTCTAGCTCTTTAGTAAGAAAGTGTTTATTTGACGCTGCAAAGAGTGAGGATATGGAGTATCTGCGCTTTATTGACTCTTTGTCTCAAATGGTGTCGTCAGATCAGCACATCTCAATGATTAGAGTCTTGCATTTAACACGGCAACAGCTCAAACGGATATTGTGTGTTAAGAAAGTCTTAACCATAGCCGCCTCTAAAGATTTAAATGGTATCGAACTTCTAAACCGTATTTATAGTTGCAAATCCGATGAAGACTCTGATGTCCTTCCAAGGCTTTGGGAAATGTGTGTGAAGCCTTTTTATGAGTTTTTAAAAGCATGGATGGAACGTGGCTCGCTTGAAGATCCGTATGACGAGTTCATTATAAGTAAATCTACTGGAGTTAATATCAACATGTGGGATACTTACTTTCTCAAGAAGATTGACGTTAGCTTTTCTCTGACTCCTGAATTACTAAGAAGAGTATATGTCATTGGGAAAACGCTGAATTACCTTAAGTATGTTGATAAAGCTCCTCAATACACTTTACCGATGGGCGACAAAATTACAGTCGAACTGATAAATAGCAAGTATCATCACGTGAACAAATGTATGATCGATTATCTGGGAAGATCAAATCTTGTGTTGCATTTAAAGGCCATGAAAGATTATTATCTTATGGGAAAGGGAGACTTCTATCTCAATATTCTAAAAGAGTTCGATTCACTTTTCACGACATCCAGTCAATCTGGTTGGGACGGCGGCGTTGCAGTCTACAGACATTTGCTGGTCAATGCTTTAGATGATTGTGTGGATAAGTCTGTTGCGAAATTTGATGATGTCAGTGTTAAGCAGCGACTTGATGTGCGATTATTGGGTAATGACGCCGATTCTCCTTGGAGCAATCTTATGATCGATTATAAAACTACAAGTTCAGAGTCTTCATCAAATAGCAGGGAAGATGATCTTATTAAAGTGTTTTTGAATGACACAACAGTTGAGGTCTACGAGAAAGTATTTGTACTCTTGTTCAGAATTAGGCGCTTATCTTGCAATGCTGGTGAACTTCAAAGAGCCTTGAGCATTCAACAAAAAATGAATAATACGACAAATACAAAGGTTAAATTGGGATGGAGGAGGACTGGTTATGTGCTGTTTGAGTTTCAAACTTGTTTATTGAATGCTATATTCAGTCACTTTCAGTTATTCTTCGATTCTTGTTTCGATTCCTTAATTAGTTTTTTCAATCGAGAAGAAGAAGATACTCAAGGACATCGACATGATTTTGATTCTATCGTTGATTTTTATTTCAATTCTTATATGAACCAAATTGGTCAGTTAGTGTCTCCATCTGGGAGTGCCAAAGGAACGACTCCAAAAGAGGTCATACTTAGCTTTTATGTACTTCTGGACACAATTGAACAGTATTTGAATACTCTCAAAATATCTTTAAAGAAGGGCGGGATTGTTCGCGGTGGCAGTGTATCAAGTTTATTGTCACCTACTAGACCTAATTGGGATTCATCAGTTGAGTCTGATATGGAATGGTTGAAAGCACTCAATGATTTAAATTCTTTGTACGATGGGCCATATAAGGTACGTTCCACTTCATTTTCGTAACCACTTTAGACGCAATTGAAAGAATTCGTACAGAATTTGGATGGTATGAAGGAAGCAAATGGTGGATCAGCGGTAGTCAAATCTCTCAGTCAAGTTATTCAGGAAAGTGGATTATGTCGTCCATAAATCGTTTATCTATTGCAGAATGTGTTTAAATGCTTCTATCAAATCTGAATAGTTCTCCAAGAACTCGTCTGAGATTAATCCAAGATATAAGTCCCTGATTACTTGCTTTAGCTTAGAGTCAAGTAATGTTGTATCATTCCCTAAAGCCTGTAACCATAGCTCGATAGTATACGCGAAATTCCCTTTTCCTTTGTCTCCCCTGAACAAATCTCCGGCTATTAGAGTTAGGCTTGCACCTTCATGCAAGGCAAAAATCAAGTTTCGGATGCTTATCGCAGAAACAACTTTGCTTTCATTGATAGCCTCTGTAACCAGTAACCAATACGTTCTTAAAAGAGTATCATCGATATTAATAAGATATCTAGAGATCTGTACAACGTGTGAAGTGCTACTAATATCTGGAGAGATAGTTTCCTTGATCAACACCATGTACCCTTTGTAAACTAGATCATCACATTCATCAGAGCTTAAATGGGTCGTATCATAGTCTGATAACAATGTATTGTAAGATAATAATGTGCAAATATGTGCAGATTTGTAATAATACTTTAGCAAGGTCATCAAATTCAGCGCAATCTCAGCCCGCTTAGCCATTTTGTCGCCTTCTGTCACGGCAACGGCTTTAAGAATATCAAAGAGACCAATAGACATCAAAATAGCAGGTGTTTCTTTGTATTCTTCAATTGAAACGCCAAGTCTTGAAGCTATTTGATGATCACGCAGTACAACTTTTAGAAGTGCATTCAAAACCCTTCCAAACTGATATTTGACGCCACGTAACTTCCTTGAAGTCTCTAGCAAGAGCGTTTGAACAAGGTAACCGATCTCATGAGCACATTCTTGCAACAAACCAAGAGCATCACAGCAACCATGAACATACTTGCACTTAATCAGTTGGTAAACAAGCTCCAAAAGACCAAATAGCTCCTTTTCCTTCATACCTTCTTCATCCGATGCAGCGAGATATGCCTGACCGAAACCCAGAATGATTGTGGCGCGTGCCAAAGCGTGGCTATGCTCTATTTGCTCTTCATCATCGTCTTCGTGTTCTCCAAAGAATTGCTGAAGAATCTCTTCTTTTGCTCGATAGACTGCATATTTATCGTTCGACCTCATAATAGCTAAGAGGTCTTTGATAATTGCCACACTATGACCGCGCTCCATAGTTAGAAAGATGGACGATGTGAATTCCGATTAGATTTGGTGCTTCAAGTGTCGATCTTATCCCCTGAAACTATATTTGCGTGATGGTAAATATCACTGATGACAGTGGGGTCTAGACTCTGTATACATCAGTCAGAAATTTACCATAGCAACCCGGTAACTTCAAGCAACTTCAATTAACTTTTTCATCCACAATAGTCGACTCAGTGAATAACTAGTGATGACTGTCGTATCATTCAAGTACAATGCCGTCAGACGCTGTTCTGTGCGGAGTACAAGCGTTTTGATGTTGGCTTTGAGTCTAATCAGTCTGACAGGCACTTTTATGATGCTCAAAGAAATGGAAGGGCCTCAAAATCATGATCATGATCATAAATCTGCTGCAAGTGTGCGCCAAGAATACGAAGATAAATGGAATAATATTCGTATGTCTGAGGGCTGGAACACTTCGTTTTGCAATAAGAAGAACCGAGACACATATGACATCTTCAAAGTCCAACGGAATTGGGGTAAAGAGCCGCCAAGAGGCTTAAGCAATGCAAAAAGAAAACTGATACTTGATCTCTCTGACTTTGGAAGCCATCCGATGCTCATTGCTAAAATGGCATCCCGTTTCAAGAGGTTGAAGGATCGAGCATCAAAGACCAACAAGACCATTGGCTACTGCAATTTTCCGATCCCTGAATGGGCAAGAATTATTTGCTCTAGGGAGAAAATATCACTTGGATTATGCGATTCCAAAGGAAGATTACCATGTTACGTGTTTAGAAATCTTTTGGGGGAAGAGACCAGGCCCAGCTCAGCTAATCAAATAGGCCCTTGTGATGTATCAAAGAATCTACTTGATATAACTAAAGCTTCAGCAGTAGTCGTAAATGCGTTCAGCTTCAAAGACTTGTTGGATAATTACATTGTTGAAGACCTATACCAGATTGTGAAGCCTGCAATAAGGACAAAGAATGATCAGCTTTGGGCTGTGTTCGCTGCAGGAGAGAGTGCAACATACTATCCGCTCTCTGAAGATCCTGATTTCCTTGAGCATTTCGATTACTCCTGGGGTCACGATACCAGATTTTACCAGACCCAAATCAATGCTTATGTGCCATCTTCAGTTAAATCTTTAGTTTCAACAAAGGAAGTCCCTTTTGCGAAGAAGAAAATGGCAGTCTATTTGGCTTCTCATTGTAATGCGGCCAATGGCAGAGATCAGCTGGTGAAGAAGCTTTCCAAGTTTATGGACATTGATTCACTAGGTGCTTGTATCCCCATGAATTCAAGTTCGAGTATAAGACACAAAGATAGTCGTTTAAAAGAATGGCGAACTGAGAAGCTTAAATTAATATCTAATTACAAATTTGTTCTTGCGTTTGAGAATTCTAATTGTTACTCGTACGTGACAGAAAAGCTTTACGATCCCTTTATGGCCGGGACCGTACCAGTTTACATGGGTGCACCTAACGTGTATGATTTTGCTCCATCCAACTCCTCTCTGGTAAAGACTTCTGATTTTGATTCACCTCAAGACCTAGCGAAGTACTTGAATCTTATCGCATCGAGTGAAGACTTGTACAAAAAATTTCTCTCTTGGCGACAAATGCCATTGGAAGATTTAAAGCAGACAAACTTAGGAAAGCTAATTGATCATAATACACAGCAGAATCCACTCAGAGATATTTGTGAAATGCTCAACTCTTAAAGGTTTGAAGTTGACTTGGAAATTTTCAATAAAGTACGCGTTGTTGTTTGACGCAAAAACTAAGTTTTCATCAAGGTCACATGGCTCAGTTGGAAGAGCATCCGCCTACGAGCGTACAGCAAGTCAGCGGGAGGTCCCAGGTTCGAGCCCTGGTGTGATCGTTCTTTTTTACTTGCGGTTGATTCCGCAAGATTTCTTTTTTTGGAGGCATTCTGCCAGATTCGCCGTCAGGTTCCTTCGCCAAAGCATTGAAAAACTTTGCAACTTATTTTTTATTCCTTCGTCAATAGCTAATCATGTTCCAACTGCAACTTACAACTTTGATTGTTGTGTCATGTTAAGCTGAACTGCAGCATTGGTGATGGCTAGAACATCTCTTTCTAGAACGCGAACCTGGAAAATGACGGTTGATCCCTCTTTCCACATTTCGGTGCGGAGAGTCTCACCAGGGAAAACGTGTTTCGCAAATCTTGCCTTAATAGACTTGAACTTCTTGGAATCATTGCCACAGAAATGCTTGAACACATGCTTACCAGCTATTCCAAAAGTGCACAAACCATGAAGGATAGGAACATCGAAACCACCCATAGCAGACATTTCAGGATCAATGTGCAACGGATTGTAATCACCGCTCAATCTGTACAACGCTGCCTGACTTTCGTCGGTCTTTTCTTCAACGACCACATCTGGTGCTCTAGATGGGGGGCTAACATTTGCTGTTGCAGCACCTCTGTCTTTGCCTTTTTTGTTTCCAACTCCCTTGACTCCTCTGATGAAGTTGGAGAATTCATTATAGCAAACAACGTCTCCAGAAGCATCCTTACTGGTAACTCCAAGAACCAAAACAACTCCTTTACCTTTATCTACAACATCAACAACTTTCATTTCATTGGTGAGTGTTCCTTCATTCGGCAAAGGTTTCTTGAATTCCAAGTATTGTTCTCCATGCAACAACATCATTGGATTGAAATCACCAACTACTTCATTCATTGGGAATGTAAGCATCATAGAGAACGGTGGAGTAACAGCAAAAGTAGGAATAGGCTTAAAGTCTGCATTGTTTTCATAGACAAACTGTAAATCCTCTCTTTTGGCACCGATTCCCAAATTATAAAGAATCACATCCCTCGAAGTATACGAAAACTTTCCGACAACAGTCTTAGAAGGAGCAGGCTTAGACGCCTTTTGCATGTTTTCAAATACTGCTTGGAATGATTCTTGGGTAGAAGTAGGATTAGTTGCACGGCCATCATTGAAGTTCACAATCTCGCTAAATTTTGCAGCAATAGCTTCAGGAGTCAATGGCGTGTCCAGTGGAAAGCCAACACCGCCAGACCTTTGCCATCTGTTCTTTGCAACCCATCCACTTCCCACTTCGAAAACTCCGCCAGTTGTCTTGTTTTGCTCATGACCCAAGAAAGCAACCAAAGGAGCAACATAATCAGGTTTCAATGCTTCAACCATTTCAGGAGGCATCACAGTTGCAGTCATCGCAGTACCAGCATTTGGTGCAATTGTATTAACCAAAATGTTGTGTTTCGCTCCTTCAATTGCAAGAGTGTTACTGAATCCAATAAGACCCGATTTAGCAGCACTGTAGTTTGCCTGTCCAAAGTTTCCGTACAAGCCAACAGCAGAAGCAGTGTTGACAATTCTACCATACTTCTGCTTTAGAAAGTGCGGCCATGCAGCTTTTGTGACTTTGTATGTACCTCTCAAATGCACTCTCTGTACAAGATCCCAGTCTGCATCAGTGGCTCTACTGAAGGACTTATCTCTCAAAATACCAGCATTATTAATAACAACATCAACTCTTCCGAACGTATCAATTGCTGCTTTGACAACCTTATCTCCATCTTCAACAGAGTCATAATTGGCCACTGCTTCACCGCCTGCTTTTTTGATCTCATTAACAACTATATCAGCTGCTTTGACAGATTCTTGACCACGTTTTTGGACACCCAAGTCATTAACAACAACTTTCGCTCCAAACTTGGCAAAGTGCAAAGCGTATGCACGACCAAGACCTCCACCTGCACCAGTGACAATAACAACACGACCTTTGTAGTTTAATGGAGGAGATACATCAGGATTAGCTGCTTGACTCTTTGCCTTGTCCAAAATACCCATCCAGTCAACATCCATAATAGTTTCAGGATGATCAGCATTTGTAAAGTCACAAATCTGCTTCCATTTCTGCAGGACGCTTCCAGGAGTGAAAGAGGAATCAGTCTTGAAAATAGCTCCTTTAGATCTTTCCCAGCGCAATTTACCAACATATCCTGCACCAACTTCAAACAAGCCGCCTGTTTCTTCAGTGGATTCGTGTGTCAAGTACAAAACCAAAGGCGCAACATATTCAGGCTTAAGATTCTGCAAAATCTCAGGAGGAAGGACAGACTCTGTCATTCTAGAAGCAGCCAAAGGAGCAATCGTATTAACTTTGATATTGTACTTTGCTCCTTCGCGAGCCAACGTGGAACTGAAACCATGCAGAGCTAATTTAGCAGCACTATAATTAGCTTGACCATAGTTTCCGTAAATTCCAGCAGCAGATGCAGTATTAATAACTCTGCCAAACTTCTGCTTCTGAAAATACTCCCATGCAGCTTTCGTAACCTTGTAAGAACCTCTCAAATGAACAGCATGAACCAAGTCCCAGTCGGAATCATCCATTCGACTAAATGTTTTGTCCCTAAGGATCCCAGCATTGTTAATAACAATGTCGACTCTTCCGAAAGCATCGATGGCAGTCTTTATGATTTGGTCCCCATTCTCAACGCTGTCGTAGTTCGCAACAGCCTTGCCTCCCTTAGCCTTTATCTCATCAACGACGACATCTGCGGCTTTGGAAGATGAACCGGAACCAGACCTGCTCACACCCAAATCATTAACAACAACAGCAGCACCTCTTTTGGCATACTCCAAAGCGTAAACTTTACCGAGCCCTAAACAGGAAATTAGTCAAAGCCATAAGAATATGAGGAACCGCACCTCCGCCAGCGCCCGTTACAACGACAACTTTTCCTTCAAAAGTCAGTTTAGTCATTTCCGTGTGAAAATTCCGTAATGCGTTGTTGTTTCATGCGATCATCGCTCGCTGCTCTCTTTGAGATGTTTCGTGCTTTGGTTTTGGATCAGCAAGGGAATATCCTCCTGGACGCCGTGAAAGCTGTGAATGACGGTGATACTTTAAAGTTCTTTCCTTTAATGGCAACGGTGAACTTGTTTATGCACGTGTTTAATAAGGAAGAGTCTGAAATTGTCGAATTCACTGGTGATCGTGGCGTAGTTGCTATAAAGCCAGTGCTACTAAATGGTTCTACGGAATATGTTTATTTATATTTGGATTCTATTGATACTTCAAAGGTAGAAAGGGAACGCATACTGTGTCTACTGGAGAAAAGCTTGCTATTGCTTCGATTTACTTATGCTGATCTCAAGTCCAAAAGCTACGAAGGGCATCAAATGAACGCCTTTATGAAGGTTCTGCGTGATTTAATACTTCAAGAGCATCTTTCTGAGGATGCGCTGTTTGGAGCTGTAGAGACTTTACCAGTATCTAATGATCTAATGCTTGTCGTGAGGGATTTATGCAGGCAATCCTATGATTCTGTGTACAATTCAGCTCTTTCTGGGTCATTAATGAAGCCTTATATAATGCTCTTTGTTGGGTCGAAATTATTGTGCAAAGTTAACTCTACATCGAATGGCATAACTTTGGATAACGACGAGTTACTGATTATCAAACATGTTCAACATCAATGCTACGTTGATCTTCACCATGGCCATTCGAATTGTTTTCTTTACCGTCAGGTTCTGAATGAGCTGGAAGATATTTGGCTTTTAGCAGTTCTTGCAGATGACAGCACCTTGTCAATGGATTTAATCGGCGAGTTTCAGAAGTTAAAACTTTCGCAGTTCACTGGTTTCTTGAGCACATTGAAGGAAACACGATTGCCCATGACAAATTACTTAAGTTCCTTTCCTGGTCTTGTTTATTTTGTGTATTTGGATCATCAGAGACAATGTTGCTTAATACCGGACATGGATTCTATCTTTCTTAGTCCTCCAGGCCATGACTCAGAAGGTTTTGATGCAAAACGTACAACCTTGAAGAATTCTGTCAAGAATGCGTTACTATCATTGCTAGCGTTATGTAACGGATCATCTGAGAGGAAGAATCGCATATTACTCAGGCAGAAACACTTCACAATGGTCTACGAGCGGCAATTTAAAGCTTCACAGTTTACACGAGAAACTTTTAAGAAAAGAAGCTCATCGTTCAGTGGAGAACTTGGCCTAAACGATAACCAAACGATCGCGAATGCCAGCAATGAGCTGTGGTCTTTGTGGCTCAGCATGATACCACCAAAGTCGTTGCTAACACAAAATAAGTCTCTTTTAAGTTTATTAAATGAATAATATTCAATAGTACAACGCTATGTTGGTTTCTTTTTCCTAAGTTGACGTCGAGACATGTCTGATCAACATCATGGTCAAATTCCAACTGGACCTCCTGTGCCAACATCAAGTGCTCAACAGCAGCAACAACAGCAGCAAATGGCTCAAGCTTTAGCTGCACAACAAGCTGCAGCTGCAGCCCTTTATGAACCATCACAAATTCATGCCCAAACCAACTTGCACCATCAGCACCTGCAAATGATCAACCAATTCTGGGCTGATCAATTGATACAGATAGAGAACTCCCAAATAGACTTCAAGGAACACTCCTTGCCACTTGCCCGTATCAAGAAAGTCATGAAGACAGACGAGGATGTTCGAAACAAGATGGTACTTGATACAACTCTATAATGATTCATGCCTAATCTGTATTAGATGATATCCGGAGAAGCCCCAGTCCTATTCGCAAAGGCATGCGAGATATTCATTCTTGAGCTTACAATGAGGGCTTGGATACATACAGAGGAGAACAAGAGAAGAACACTACAAAGAAGTGATATCGCAACAGCAATATCTAAATCCGAAGTATTCGACTTCCTAATTGACATTGTCCCAAGAGATGAAATGAGTAAACAGGCGAGTGCAAAGAGAGCAGAGGTATGGTGATAGTGATGTCTTGGATCAGATTTAATCTTTTGCAATTTAGGAAGCAAGGAGTCTGATGGCGCCAGAGTACGCTGCTTTATCCGGCCAACAATACTTTCCGTATGCTGATCCAAACATGGCATATCAACAGTTACAACAGATGCAATATGCTAGGATGTTACAACAAGGACAAATATCGGTTCAATCTGCTGCACCTCAAGCGATCGAAGGCAACACCTCGCAAGCAAGTATTGATCAAGCTGGGCAGAGTGAACAGGATTCAGCAGGTGATCAGGATGATGCTTAAAACAGATAAAAGTAATAATAGATTTCAGTTTCCGTAGGTATCAAGGGAAGTTTTCATGATCACCCTTTTTAAAGTTCAATCTTTGAGACAACCTTCGAAGCGAGCGATATCGCCACATTCGTCACCTCTTAGAAATGTCGGACAATCAGGGAAGAAATAACTATGCGCCCTCTACGAACAGCACAATAGCCTTAGCATCTGCCAGTCAAGCACGACAGATTTACGTCAACATGCCTCTGCCTGACGATCAGTTGGATTCTGCTCGCAAAGCTCAAGGTCGCTATGTGCCTAAGCACACTTATGAAACCAACAGGTAAATCCGCAGATATGTTCTTCTTACAGCTCATTTCCTCTTTAGAATTCGAACGTCAAAGTATACCATCTTGTCATTTATACCAAAGAACCTTTTTGAACAGTTCAGAAGAGTAGCCAACTTCTTCTTTCTGCTCCTGGTCATTCTACAGAGCTTTCCACTATTCAAAACAGTTCATCCGATTATTGCTGCCCTGCCGATTATATTTATTGTGGCCGTTACTGCTGTTAAGGACGGCGTGGAAGATTATCGCAGATGGATGTCTGATAAGCAAGTTAATAATCGTCAAGCTTTTACTTTGGGGCAGGACCACTGGAGGAATTATAATTATCCGGATATCATAAATATTAGATTAGCGAAGAAGATTAGGCGGAAGATACGATACTATATTGACCTCTTGATCACGCAGATTGGGTTATTCAAAGATCGTTTAGAACAGCGAACTAGGCAGTACTCTGAGAGGCCAATAGCGATCGATGTTGGAGGATATCGTTGGGTTCAAACTTCATGGAAAGACATTCGAGTTGGTGACATTATCTATGTTCAGAACAATGACGCTTTGCCCGCTGACATAATTGTACTTTCTACCTCTGAAACAGATAATTTGTGTTATGTCGAGACAAAGAATCTTGATGGGGAGACTAATTTGAAGCTGAAGCAAGGGCCTACTGAGCTAATGTGGGTTAAACAGCCAGACGATTGTGCCGTGAAGTTGAAGCTTGTAATCGAC
>JALGPX010000008.1:150382-170126 GCA_023515795.1 Amoeboaphelidium occidentale | reverse complement strand
TTAAATTCTTTTCCTCTTTACTCATGTGGATTTTCTTCAAAATTAAGCCCAGCATATCAGTATCTAGCAAGCATGCCATTGAGCCAAAAGGAACCTAAATAATTTAGAGTCAAATAAATCATGCTATTACTTTTGCTTTTAGACGAGAATATTCCAAAAAGTAGGAGCACAGCATGATGAAACGAGTATAATCATCATCTTTAATGTTCAATCTTTCCATCCTTATATCGTTCTTCAATAGCCCGAAAAGTACATTCAAACTGCTCTCGATGAACATGTCAGATAACATTATCAAGCATTCTTTCTCTGACTTGGACAACAGTCTGCTTTGGGGTTTGAATTGTAACCTGCTCAACTCTGTAATCTTTCTTTTGGTCAAAGGATTCGTCTTGTTCTTTTTTCCTAGTTCAGTCATAGATTTGTTTCCCATTATCTCAGAGGGATCTGATTTACCTTGAACTACATATCTGTTTTCATTCTAAAAGATAAGAATCTGGAAGTTAAAGTTACCCCAATAACAACAGAATAAACTCCTTTGAAACGAGGATTCCTCCCACCTGTACCCTTTTGTATGGGATTTGTTTTCTTTTGAACTGATACTCCCGAAATACCCTCTGCTCCTTCATGATCATCCATGCCTAGCGCACTCTTGGCTAAATCTTCTGGTTCAAACGGGCACAGGACCAAATAGAAGATTTCCAGGATAACGACACTCCATTGCTTTACCCAGTTATCTTCCATAGAAGCAGCAAAAGTAACCAAAAGCTCAAGAATACTTTTGTCCCGTAAAACAGTGTAGAATCCTCTATCTGCTGTTACAGCATCTGTTTCTGAACACAACAATGAGTCGATTAGAACCATATTCCTTAGTAAGAACAAAAGCAACGAAATATTTTCTTCGTCGTGCCTATTGCGATCTTTCTTGTCTTTCGACAAAGCATCCAGTAAAAGCATTAGGACAACNTTACCCAGTTATCTTCCATAGAAGCAGCAAAAGTAACCAAAAGCTCAAGAATACTTTTGTCCCGTAAAACAGTGTAAAATCCTCTATCTGCTGTTACAGCATCTGTTTCTGAACACAACAATGAGTCAATTAGAACCATATTCCTTAGCAAGAACAAGAGCAATGAAATATTTTCTTCGTCGTGCCTATTGCGATCTTTCTTGTCTTTCGACAAAGCATCCAGTAAAAGCATTAGGACAACATCTAAAACTTTCTCTGTAGCCAAGCTTTTAACATAGTTCTTTTGATACTGCTGTAATTCCTTATGATATATCACAGTATCTTCCAAAGGCCATGTGAGAGGTACCATTAATTCTAACACGCATTCAATTAATCGTTTGCTATCATCTGAACCCTGATGAAACGTTGTAAATATTGGCACCAAATCGTTCTGCAAGAACTTCCATTCACCCAACAGACGCTGAACATCTTTCTCCTGAGTTTTATCATCCAAACGCAATAATTGTTTTATATCCTTTAAGCAATCTACATCCCAAATTAGCTGAGACAAACACCAAGCTTTTTACCAATCGCTTCATCTCCCAGAACGTAAGACTCCTGTTGTGTTTCAACATCAACTTCATAGCCACCGACAGCATTGCAGAGCTGCAGCAAATGGGCTTCAAGTGAAACAGAATCCATTTAGAAGATTTATTTATAATCCTTTGAAGAGAAAAACCAAATAGCGAAAACAAAAGCCCAAACAGCCAAACAAGCGTATTCAGACGCCCTTCTTCTTCAGCTTTTTCGTCTTATGCGCAGAACTTTCGCTCTGAAGAACAGATTTCCGTTTCTTTGATTTTAGGCTGACATCAGCTACAGGCGCTTTAGTCTTTTTGGTTGGCTTTTTCGTTAGCATATCAATAAAGAATGTTTCATCAGCGTTCGTCGTATTATCTGCCAATTCAATGACTTTGTCTTTTTGCTCAGCGCTCTGCTCAAAAACGATCTTTTTCGGCCTCTTTGGCATCTCAGTTGGGATAGTTTTCAAGTTTTCCTGTTTTCTCTTTGAAAGAAAGATGGCCAACGATTCTGAGCACGAAAACTATGTCGACGCGACCGGTGGCGGCTTTAGCGATTCCGATGGCGACACCGAAGACAACTACGATTTTAGCGATCAGGAAAACAATGAAGGATCTTTAGCCTCAGGCACAGAAGATGAAGAATCAAATGATCAAGAATCAAAGAAGACACACAAGAAAGTACTTTCGGAAGATAAAATCACCAAATTCCAACAGAAAGTTGATAATTCTGGAATCATTTATATGAGTCGTGTGCCTCCGAACATGCGACCAACAAAAGTCAAACAATTGCTACAGAAGTTTGGCGCAATCAATCGCATATATCTCCGGGCAGAGGATGATCATATCAGGAAGAAACGTGCTAAATCTGGTGGTTCAAAGAGAAAGCAGTTCGTTGAGGGCTGGATAGAATTCGAGTCAAAGAAGATTGCAAAGTTGGTTGCAGCTACACTCAACAATACGCCTATTACATCAAAGAAGAATTCCCGTTACGCTGATGATTTGTGGAATTTGAAGTATCTCAGTAAGTTCAAATGGCTGCACCTGAAGGAGCAAATGGCTTACGAGAAGAAGGAACGCGAAAAGAAGATGCAGATGGAAATCGAACAGGCAAAGAAGGAAGTCGAAACTTACATAAAAAATTCTAACAAGAGTAAAATGATAAATGCCATGGAGCAGAAGAAGCTCAAGAGAGGCCTAGAGGAAACAAACAGTCGAAACGAAGACGATCAGACCGTTCTAAAGGAATTACAACGAAAGTTTAAACAAAGAAAAGTAGCAAAAGAAACCTCTGATGGTGCGCATAACGGAAAGAAAGTTCAGAAGGTCATGTCTAAACTGTTTTCTTGAGGCTGATCATCGCAATAGATTACTCAATTATCAAATGTGCGCCTTTCGTAACCAAACGCAAATTGTTAGTTTCGCTATTTGTCCGTGAACGCTAATTCTGCTCTTAGACGCATTTGTTCCAGAACTCAGAAGACCCAAAGGCGAATTGTTTGGCCGTGAGCTTTGACGATGGACAATTAGAAGTCCTGGTGAATCTGCCCATCATTCCAGACGTGCATAGAAAGGTTTTTGTCCTCCCGAATGGGCTGAAGAATGTCATTAACGTTCTTGGGACGAGTATGGCTGCGCTGGATGGAGTTTATCTTTACGACTTTGTGGATACGCTGCTCGTGACAAATCCTTTTGGTCTTACAGGGCTGCCGTATCTCATGCGCACTGGGAATTTTGACCATTTGGAAGTGTACGCTGTGGCTGAGACTGTTGAAGTTGCACGGCTTATGATGCTCGAACTGGTGGAAGAGTGTCGATACATGCACGACTATGAGGCTGATGGCACTCTGAATGATAATGAAATTTTAATGAATGACAAGAATATTTACAGTATTGAAGATGTCGATAATTGTTTTAGTAAGATCCATATCATCCAATACGGAGAAGTTGTAGGGCTCAAACGAAATGCAATGGCGTATCAAGTTGTTGCAAAAAGGTCTGGCTACGCGTTGGGCTGCGCTAATTGGAGTTTAAAGTATTTTGATTATTCCATGTTTATCATGGACAAATCTTCCATGGGAAAGACTTTAATGAAACCGTTTGATTATTCGCAGTTGACTGGAAGTAATTCTGTTTTAATGCTTCAGAAGTCTTCCGCTTATTCTAATACCACAGCTCAAAACTATCAAGAACTTTTAAAGAATACAAAAGATGTATTGAGCAAAAAGAAGAGCGTTTACATGACTGATTTCGGCTTTGATGGAAGTATCTGTCTTGATTTAGTTGTGAAACTTCGAAATGCACTCCCAAAAACACACATTATACTACTAGGAAGGACTTTTCAAGATTCACTTAGGCTGTGCCCAAAGTTCACTGAATCTTTTTATAATGCCAATAATACATCTCCCCTTGTTACAATGGAATTTGGTTATTCAGTTGTGAATGAGCTAACGAATGTTCATTACTTTTCTGAAAAGAACCCAAAAGATATTATGGCGATGCATGTTTTAATGAATAAGCTTCCTTGCATTGTGCTTGATTTCGGTATACTAACAAGCCTGGACAGACTTTCAACGTTGGCTGTTTTAACTATGGTTAGCTGTCCTGTTCAAACATGTTTTGTTTTGAGCACTCACTTCAAAAGTAAGAAAGAACATCAAGTGAAAAATTTATTGAAAGATATTGAAATCAAACACTTTACTTTGGACAATTCCATTAATCTTGAGAAAGATATGGCTGAGTTGTTGTCAGAACAGAAAGCCAAAGTCCAAAAGATTATTCTATCAGAGGCTCTCGTGTCTACAGTTCCACAATGTATATCATGCTTCAAGCCAGCTTCTATTGAAATTTACTCAACAGTGAATGCTCAATCTGTGGGAGGACTTGTGCCATTGGTCATGGAGTTGCCAAAGTATCTGTTCCTCAAGAGAAGGTTCGACAATGTACCTTTAACTGTTACAAGTAACAAAGCTGTTAAATATTCATTTGATGGAAGCTTTGAAGTCAAACATCCTCTTCTTGAGACTAATGATGGTTCGTGCTTACAAAATTTGAACGTGTTCCTAAAACAAAGAGGCTTGGACTTTGAAGTCAAAAAATGCGACACCGATGAATCGAAGGGTTTAGATAAGACAAGACTTAAACTTAAAGCTCCTTTCGAAAAGATTTCAATTGACGTTTGGACGGACACAGTTAACTCTGAGTCGCGAGTTGTAGCATATCTTACTGGTTCAAGCATAGAAACCATCAATTACTTCAAAAACATTATTCTTAACTGATAGTAATAAAAGGGGTCATGAGTTGTTCGGATGTTCCCAGTGGCGCGGCAACCTGCGCTTTAGCGCCCCTGATTTTCAATTTCTTGATTGAGAGAACAGCGAACGAGTTCACAAAGAAACTCAGAAATGAACCAAGACATTACGCTGACAGCAGAGAGCTCCATGTCCCCTGAACAGGAGGCCAATTTGATCCCGACATTCCGTCACATGACAAGCAGGAAGCTGATCAGAATACGTAACGGTCATTTTCGAAAAGCTAAGCACGGCTTCATCTGGTTCTTTCTCCTGGCATTGCTGGCTATTACGCTCTGTGTTATGTTTGTGTATAACGATAATACTAACTATTACACAAACATCATCCTGGTCATGCTGGTGCTCCTTGGGGTGTATCTAATGACAAAGCTATCACAACCACTTAGATTGATGCTATACTGGATTCTGATATTCCTGATAATACTTAAGTTTGCAGAAGATTCCGGCTCAGCGGGCACTCCGTCCATGAGCGTGTTCGTTGCCATTCTGATCGCTGTCTTTGTGACTGCAGAAGTCTTCACAATCGTATACTTTCTAGTCACGTGGATCATTTATCCGCGCCTTGTCTATTGGGAATGGATTAATGCGTACATTTTTTGGAATATTAAGAAGATTCCAAATACTGTCAATTGTTACTCGTATTACACGTTTGAGTTTAATCGCTTTGTTGCATCAAACCGTAGATTTTCTTACAGAGGCGAGGTACATCCAGAAACAAAATTGCCACACGGTTGGGGAACATGGACTGATGACTCGCTAGCTGGTGAGTATTTGTATGGCTATTTTAGGGATGGTATTCCAATTGGTCCCTTCAATTCTAATGAATTTGGTACTGGCTGTGCCTTCACTAACATTCGATGTGGAGTTGTGTTCGCTACGAATGATAAATGGGGCTCTAGCGAATTCATTCCGAAGCCTAATCCTAGAGGTGCTGTGACTTTCGGTGTTGCAGGCGTTGAATGTTCGATTAGTGGAAAATTCTTCATGGAACTTCCTGCTGCAGATTTAATTTCCGGAACTGGTAACAAGATGGAAACTCAGACTTTGACCAAGCGAGAGATTCTCAATCAGTTTCCGCAGTATCAAGATGCTGTTTCTTGGATGATGTCTTACATGGAAATGGAAGTTAAGCCTCCAGTTTCGCCAAGAAAGAACAATGGCCATTCAATGAAGAGTATTACCATTGAAACTTCTGCTGAAGGTCATTTATTGGTTCCTGGATATTATCCATCTGTTCCTGCGCCGATTAAAGTTTCTGTGTCATTAAACGCCTCTGATGATGTTGATTTCGAGGTTGATGGCTTTGAAAAAGTTCCTGATGATTTGTATGAAGCCTTGATATTTTTTCCCGGTTTCAACTGTTCGCCTGATGTTGCTGCATGTAGGCTTGGTCAACTGTTTTCACTTGCTAATTTTCCGTCAAGGATTAAACCCTTCATTTTCTCCTGGCCAGGTGGACAGATATTTACGTACTTTCAGGCTTTAAAGACAGCGGAATGCGAAGAGACATCCAATAACTTCAGGGACTTTCTTTTGGATTTGATTTCTAGTGGAAAGTTCAATAAGGTTCATCTTCTTGGTCATAGTATGGGTTGCAGAGCGCTGTTATCTTGTTCTCGAGTATTTCATGATATTTTCCATGAGAAAACGAGCTCAGGCTTGGATTTGTCCACTGCCACAAAAGACAAGATCACATTGGCATCATTAACTCTCATGAACGCAGAAGCAAATCTAGAAAAGTTCATGAACGTTGATTATTCAAGAATTTCAAAATGCTGTCACTTGACCACGATATTTGCTGATGAGAGCGATTTCCCTCTGAAGGTGGCTGAGATATTCAGCGGACAGCATATGCTGGGCAAATATGCATTGAAAAGACTCAGAATGAAACAAATCAGGGATCTCAAAGAAGAGCTGTTGAAGCAAACGCCTTCAAACACTGAGAATGTTACTTCATCAGAAAGCTCTTTGACTAATGACATCAACGAGTCTAATTCTTCATCTCCAGTCACTAGAAGAAGAAGATTCCGTCTTGGAACTGCCAATTTGAGTTACTTGGCGTATGATTTGGATTGTATCGATACTACTAATCTTGACGCAAATGTCCATGAAATGCGTCACATGTACTTCAACTTGAACAAGATTGTTGTTGATGATTACCGTGATATTGTTCTAAATCAAAAGCGAGCTGCATTCAGAGATGGAAGATTATTACATATCGACTCAAATGTGTACACATTCTTGAACGCGCCTTCTTATGTAGTTAACCCGTAGTTATTCTTCATTAATTAATAAAATTATTTTCGGAATATTCTTTTTACTGCATAAATTTAGCTGCACAAGTATCAAACAGTGCTGAGCGCTTCTCGATCTCCTTTGCGTATGGATGATTAGGGTTCTCATGGGATAATTCACTATCACAATTAAACAGGGGGAATCATGAAACTTACGATAAGTATCTGGAAACTAATTCAGATGGTTTTCCTAGAAAAGACGCAAACGCTGTGGAATTAGCAAGGACATCAGGATCATCGTGACTCTTTTGGTAGGCATCAGCCAAGATCTTCTCAGCTTCATCAACTTTATCAGAAAGCAGCTGGCAAATCGCTTGATTATTCAACAGTTTCGCTGTAACATTATAAGTTTCCATTAATTCCTGATAAATATAAAACGCATCTTGAATCTTTTCGCCACCCTTTGACAAGTCAGTTGTTTCGTGGCAATTAAAGCTTTACCGTAAATATGCAGACCCACGCTTCAGTCAACATCGTCAAGACAGAATCCTCTTCTAGTTCTTTCATCCTGGCAAGCTGCTTCTCAGCCAAATCGACTCGATTGTAACTTAAAAGTATCTGAATAAGAAGCGCAGAACTTTCCAAATCGTTCATGCAATGAGGGGCCAATACTTCCATGGCTTCTTTCAGCTGGTTCGCCTGGACCAACGCTTCAGCAGCCAAGACTGAGACCAGCGGCGATTTGGATTCTTTGGCCACCATCTGAATGTCTCTCAATAAAGCAGCGCCTTCAGTTGGTAACTTAGCGACAAGTTGAAGTACTTTTAATTCGTCTGGTAGCGGCTGTGCGTTTGTGCCAAGTTCTTTAATGACCAAAGAATGTTTCTTTTGAGCCAAGTAGCAACGGTACAGGAATGAACGCTTCATAGTATCAGTCTCAGGCGTAGAAGGCAAAGATATTGCAGAGGTAACAGCAGATTGATAAGCTCCTACAAAGTATTGATTCTGAAGTTTTCGCAAAGCTGGATCGGCCATAATGATTTTGAGAAGCAAAACATCTTGTTTCAACTTATTGCGCACCAATTTTAGCTTTTATTTCAAACTCGCATGATCTTGCAATTTAAGCCTGTTCAGTTGTGTAATGCAAGAGAATTTCCTGCAGATCGACCTTCTTGGTTGGATAGTATCTTCTTTTGAAAAGTTTGTACAATTCGGCAATAGTCAAAAACAAAACCAAGAAGCCAATAATAGGTCCCCATTCCCACGAGATAGGCAACTGTTTAAATACTTGGTCGTTGATGAACGGAATGTAAAGCGTTGGAATGGAAAGCACAACGCCAACAACAACACCCCAGAATAGCATACGATTAGACATGATCTTTTTGAAACCGCCATAATCCTTTCCTGTAATAATCGATTGACGTAAATGTCTGCAGTTGTAACCATGAATTAGAATGATCAAAACCATGGTAATGAAGGCTGTGCCTCTGGCTCTGTAGACGAATTCACAGGTTGGATTATAAACACCAGAATTGCAATCATTACCAAGTGGGTTTGCGCCA
This sequence comes from Amoeboaphelidium occidentale, assembly GCA_023515795.1. NCBI lineage: Eukaryota > Fungi > Aphelidiomycota > Aphelidea > Amoeboaphelidium > Amoeboaphelidium occidentale. The sequence goes on along the minus strand of JALGPX010000008.1, from coordinate 161,495 downwards.
CCATTACCAAAAAGAGACAGCGAGAATGCTCCAAGCGTAAAACAGCCCATGAAGAATCCATAAAAGGCAATATCAATCATCAGTTCCGCGGTGAAGATACCAGCTCCTTTGACAGTGGCTGCTCTAGGCGCAATTCTCATAAGATCTTGAGAGCCTCTTTCAACACCAAGAGCAATGGCAGGTGGAGTCGATGTAATCATATTCAAGAACAAGATCTGAACTGCAGACATTGGATAAATCGAACTGCCGCTCTGATCAACAAATGCTAAACCAATAATCAGAGTAATAACTTGAGCGACATTGGTTGACATGAGTTGCAGTACAAATTTCTGCATGTTTGCGAAAATTCTTCTTCCTTCGTAGATTGCCTTCACAATAGTTGCAAAATTATCATCAGTCAAAACGATATCACTGGCACTTTTTGCTACATCACTGCCAGCCAAACCCATAGCAATACCAACATCTGCCTTCTTCAAACTAGGCGCATCATTGGTTCCATCACCGGTCATAGCAACATTTAAATGACGTCTTTTTAAAGCATCAACCATTTTGACTTTAGTTGCTGGAGAACATCTAGCGATTACAGATGGTAGTTCTGGCAAAGCATCCATTTGCTCATCTGTCATTGCATCAAAATCAACAGCTTTCATAACAGCTCCTTCTTCAGCAACAACTGGAATAATGCCAATTTCTCTTGCGATAGTCTCAGCAGTTTTGTGATGATCGCCAGTAAGCATGTGAATTGTTATACCAGCGGCTCTACATTCTTTAATAGCAGCAGCAGATTCATTTCGCGGTGGATCATAGATACCAACAAGCCCCAGGAATGTTAGATCCTTTTCAACAGCTGCACGGCTTAGAGCCAAAATCTCTTGCTCTGATTGCTCCGCTAATGTACGCTTTGCCATTGCTAGCACACGAAGCCCTCTCTCAGCCATATCATCTGCAACTTGCAGTATTTCGTTAGAGAACTTGCCTTTTACTTCTGGGTCTGCAAATTCGCCGTTTTTGTTGGAGTTTGAGAGATTCAAAATAGTTTCAACGGCTCCTTTCGCAAAGACTTCAAATTTCTTTGTGCGATTATCCTGGTAAACCATCGACATTCTTTTCAAGCTTGAATCAAAACCAAACTCTTGCGTGAGTGTATAAAGCGGGGGTTCTTCTCCAACCGGCTTTGTAAACGCCTCCTGAGCCATGTCTGCCTTCCAGGCCATGACATTGATGGCAGCTTCAGTGGGGTCACCAAAAGCTTCCCATTCTTCAACATTAGTGGCAGAGAAACTTTCATTAAACGGAATGTGTTGAGCTAGATTCAAACGAACAGCAGAAGATTCATCCTTTTTGGAAATTCCCTTTCTCTTGATGACCGACAAATTACACAAACTACCACATTTCAAGTATTCTTTCAGATCCGACGACATGTCTTTCGTTTCAATATCAGGAACGTTTTTTGGTCTCATATTCTCACCAAACAATTTAAAACCGCCGACTGGCCTGTAACCATCACCAGATATATCGTAGTAGCCTTCGCCATACACAAATGCTTTTCTGGCAACCATCTTGCCCTGAGTCAAGGTTCCTGTTTTGTCACTACAAATGTTTGTGATAGAACCTAAAGCTTCCAATGCAGTAAGTTTACGAACTATCGCTTTTCTTGTTGCCATTTTCTTTGTTCCTAAAGCCATAGTTATCGTCATCACAGCAATCAGTCCTTCTGGAATCACAGCGATGGACACAGCAATCGCATAACTGGCAACACCAGGCGTGATGTTCCACTTATTAACAGAGAAAACTATGATACACAAAATAATCACCACGCCAAAGAGAAAGTAAGCGAGCATCATTAAACTTCTTTGAGCAGGTGTCTTAGTTGAGAGGGAAGAGTCTTCACTCTTCTTGAGCTGAGCAGCTATCTTACCGATTTCAGTGTTCATACCAGTTCTAACAACGATACCAACACCACGACCAGTATTCACAGTCGAAGAAGCATAAGCCAAGTTCTTGCGATCGCCGATACTTTCATTTTCAGCCTTTGACTCCTTGATGTCCTTTTCAATAGGCACGCTTTCACCGGTGAGTAAGGCTTCATCCATTTTTAAATGGAACACTTTGACCAGGCGCAAATCAGCGGGACAAGTGTCGCCTTCTTCTAACATGACGACATCACCAGGAACCAAATCTCTTGCAGGGATCGTCTCGACTTCAGAGATATTTCTTATAACTTTTGCAGTCGGGGATGACATGTTCTTTAAGCTTTCCATGGTCTTTTCAGCATTGAACTCTTGAAGGAATCCAACTGTGCTGTTCGTAATGATCACAATCACAATTACGACAGCTTCAACAAGCTTGTCTTGTACAAAGGAAACTATCATCGCAATAAGCAAAACAAGCGTCATGGCATTGACGAATTGGGCCAGAAGGATTTTCCACCATTTGCTGTTGTGAGTTTCGAGCTGATTTAAACCAAACTGTGCCAATCGATTCTGGACATCATCAGTGGTTAAGCCTTTGTTTGTATCAGTCTTTAAAATGCTTTGAACTTCAGCTACAGATTTACAATGATAAGATACTGCAGCATCGTAATCTGGTAGGGGAAATTCAGGGGCTGCTGACATTTTCAAATGACGAACAAAGAAAGCGCGGCCGTGCAAACAAAGCCCAAACATCGCCGAGCCACGAAACGTCCGTAAGTTTCTACCAGATCTCAGTTAAGCACAGATCTCTTTATTTCTCCTGAGCTCTTTGAATGATCATTGCGATATGATAGAAGCTTGAGCTTTGACGTAACTAAAATCTTCAGAACAAACTATCTGTTCCTCACTTGTAACAATATCATGCCTCAGGCAAATAGCGCTACAATTATTGTTAACGAGCTTCATGATGATAAAATAGACTCTCTTTTTTATTGTATTTCTCATTCATTAGACTCCCCACCAAGTTGTTGCCTTTGCACCAATGTCGCATAAAGACCTCTCTTTCCAATAAGATCAAGGTGAGTACCTTCTTCTTCCAAGACACCATCTTTCATAACAATAATCCAGTCACTGTTTTGAATTGTTGATAAACGATGAGCAATCGTCAATGTGGTTCTTCCTTCACTTGCAACAGCTAAGGCGTCTTGAACTACCTTTTCTGACTCGCTGTCTAACGCACTGGTTGCCTCATCGAGCAGTAGTATCTTAGGATTCACCAACAAAGCTCTAGCTATAGCGATTCTTTGTTTCTGACCACCACTCAACTGAGTATTGCTGATTTCGGTGTTGTAACCATCAGGTAATCCTTCAATAAACTTGTGAATATTAGCCATCTTAGCAACCTTGATGATTTCCTCCTGAGATACTTCATCTTCTCTTCCATAAGTTATGTTATCAGTGATTGTTCCGATGAAAAGTGTTGGTTCTTGACTGACAATACTCATATTGGCTCTCAAGTAACCCACATTCCAATTTTTAACATCGATCTTCTCAACGTTAACAGCACCAGATTCTGCATCATAGAATCTTTCCAACAAAGCAATAACGGTACTTTTACCAGACCTAAAATGTAAGATTAAGCATATATAGTAAAACAGTACCCTGAAGGTCCAACTAAAGCAATATTTTTGCCAGGAGGAACATTGAAGCTAACACCTTTGAGAATCTTGATATCTTGTCTTTGTGGATAAGAGAACTGGACATTCTTAATTTCGGCTGTTCCTGCAATGTCCTTTGGTTGATCACCTTTTTCTGTGTAACTGTCAATTGTTGGAACTTTGTCAACAAGAGAAAAGTATTCAATAGCAGCAACTCTTGCTTTCAAGATATCTGGAGTGTATGTTGCAGCTTGAGAAAGAGAAATAGAACCAAACAAAATAGCGAAAAGAACGGTAAAGAGATCTCCAGGTACAATAATTCCATCAAACACGAATCTGTAGCCAGCGTAGAACGCAATAGCGTAAACCCAGAATTGGGTGGCTTGCGACAAACCAAAACCAATTGTTGCAACGTAAGACTTCTTTATGCCGCTCTTATAGGTAACTGCAATATTATCCAAATATTGGTTAGTGAAAATATCCTCAGCGTTAAAGCTCTTCACCGTTCGAATGTTCTGAATAGCATCACAGGCAGTTTGAGCGGAAAGAGCGTTTGACTTTTGAGTTCTCTCTTTTTCTTCAGGAGTTCCAAAAGTAGCCATGTTTTCAAAGTAAGACATAATACCCAAGATAGGAATCATTCCAATAACAACCAAAGTCATCTCCCAACTGTAGTAGAACGCCAAACCCAATGAAACACCCAAGCTGACGACCAACTGAAGAATTGTACCTGAGATAGGACCTGTTAAATTATTGATTCTTTCTGAATCAACAGCTAAACGAGAAGTCAAAGCACCAGTTCCATTAAGCTTGTCATCGAAAAATGTTATCTCCTGTCTCATCATTGCCCAAAAGTATGACTCTCTGATTCTCAAAGTCAACCTTTCACCAGCAACACCAAATCCACCAAACTGCATCAAATTGGTAAAGAAATTAGCAAACATCATCCCCATGAACACTAAAGCCCAGTAAGCAGCACCATCCAGCAATTCTTGACCAGTCTTGCTAAAAACAGCAAGAATTTGACCAAAAATCACACCAAAGATTGGAAGCAAGGCACCGCTACCTCCTGCACCAATAATTCCAATTATTAATGCCCAATATTCCCTTGACTGCATCTTCAAAACTCTGAGAAGTGGAGTTTTGTTCTTCTTTACAACTTCTTGCAACCTTATTCTTTCTTTTTCTTCGTCAGTCAGTTCTTTTTCTTCTCCTTCTTTTAATTCTTTCTCAGGAACGTTGATAGCGACAGCATCTTCAACGACAGCTTCTTTGACTTTTTCTACAATCTTCTCTTCGAACGCACCATTGCCTTTCGTTGTTTTCAATTGCTGAACTCGAACGAGTTCTGAATAGTGTCCGCCTTTAGCCATCAAAGATTCATGAGTTCCTTCCTCGATAATCTTTCCGCTCTCCATTACGACAATCTTGTCTGCATTCTTAATAGTAGAAAGACGATGAGCAATAACGATTGTTGTTCTGTTCTTTGATGCTTCATCCAAAGCATTTTGAACAATTCTTTCACTTTCTGTATCAAGCGCACTGGTTGCCTCGTCGAGAAGTAAAATTGAAGGATTCTTGACGATGGCTCTAGCAATTGCAATTCTTTGTTTTTGACCACCACTCAGCAAACTTCCTTTCTCTCCAACTCTTGTCTTTATACCTTGTGACAACTTGTTAACAAAAGAAGAAGCGTTTGCCAAATTCAGGACTTCATTAATACGCTTTTCGGTAACTTCTGTGCCCTGAGGAGCGCCATATCTAATATTCTCTTCGATAGTCGTGTCGAAAAGAATAGGCTCTTGAGATACTAAACCTACATGATTCCTGAAGTCATTAAGATCAACATCTTTCAATGGAACTCCTTCGACTAGAATCTGGCCACTAATCGGGTCATAAAATCTCTCGAGAAGTTGGATGATTGTACTCTTTCCGGAACCGCTGAACCCGACCAACGCAACTGTTTTTCCTGGTTCAATTTTAAGACTGAAGTTCTCTAGAATTGGGACATCAGGTCTAGTCGGATACCGAAAGGTAACATTATTGAACTCAATGGAGCCCTCAATTTTCTCCAACTTCTTTCCAGGATTATTTAAATCGTTTCTGATAACTGGCTCAGAGTCAATGACTTCGAACAAGCCCTTGGCAACACCACGAGCCTTGTTAATGTTTTGAATCGCTGGAGCCATGTTAACGATGGAGAAGGCACCAATGATAATCGCAAAAATAACATTGAGAATAGTGCCACCAGATGTTTGACCCTGGTCAACAAGTATAGAACCATACCAAAAGGCCAATGCGTACACGCCGTACAATAAACCAAAGAAGTATCCGAATCCGGCACCCATCTTCCAAAACTTCTTTTCATTAACAATTCTGGCTTCATCAGCAAACTTAGAGAACCTTTTCAAAGCTTTCTTCTGTCCTCTAAATGCTGTGACTGTTCTGATGTTCGAAAAGGTTTCTTGAGCTATGCTGCTAGCACTTGCGAAATGTTCTTGAGAGTTGGATGTCTCATTCGCAATCACTGTACCAACAACGTAACCACCAATACCAAGTAATGGAGTCACAGCAATAAGAACCAATGTCAAACGCCAATCTTTCACAAAAGCAATGATAAACCCAGTGAAGAACATTGAGATTGAGCTGATCGCCAAACCACACTTTGAAGAGATACCTTCCTGGAACACAGTGGTATCACTTGACAGTTTAGTTGTTAGCCCACCAACTTCATTCTTATCAAAGAATTCAACGTCTTGACGAAGCACCGATCTCAAGAACTTTTCTCTTACTCTGTGGGAGATTCTTTCACCAGCCATCAACCAGGAACTTTGCATCAGATAAGCACCAACGAATGCAGCACCTCCGATTCCCACAAAAAGGTAAACATTCTGCAGAACCTTTTCTTCGATCGACTTCTTGGCTTGATCAAGGACCACAGCATCAAATGGGATCAGACCATTTTCCATGGGAATCACGATCTTTCCATAATCAAGGAAGGCATTGACAATGTCACCCATGATGACTGAAAGCAGAGGCTGCATAACCCCAAAACCAAGAGCAGCGATAGTACCCAACGTCATCAGGAACACATCAGTAGAATCAGCGAACCTGAACAGCTCTCTAATTGAAACCATCTTGTCTTGTTTCAACTGTTCTTTAACATTCTTTGCATCAGCAACGGCTTTAGCTATTTCCTTGGGACCTTCTTTTTCAAGAACTTCAGCCATTTTCACAACGGAGAAAAGAGTTTGAAAAAGTTTGCAGCACGATCGCATCGAACCGACACGGAAGATCGATACAGATGACGTAAACCCTCGCATCAAAATTGACAGCCAGTAAAATTCTTCTACAGGATGGTACTTAAGGCTGTGGGGTCGATAGTAGGTGTATACGGAGCCATACGGGAAGGCTATTTTTAAGTTGGGATGGTTGCTAGGTTTACTTTTCTCAAGGTTCAAATGGATAGACGATTGATGTATCAGGTCTCATAAGTCGAAAGAACTGAACCTGCGATTGCTCAATATGATCAAAAATGCATTAATAGTAGCTATCATGCATAGATTTGTGGGATGCTGCAGCCTTTTATTGTTGAAACGGTCGCGAGATTCTCCACTTGTCACACGTTGACCCTTTGGAGATCAAAAGAATCCAAATTAGCAATCAACGAGTCATTTATTCTCCAAAATGCAGCTCAGTTCTTCTTGCTAGTGGAGCTCATGCCAAAAGCATCTGGGGGAAGAACCGGTGGTAAAACAGTAGGGAATGGAGGAGGCTTTCCATTTTTCTGGTCTAAGTTTGAGCCAGTAGTTGGATTGTCTCCTGTTGTGGTTGAGTCCTTCTTTTGTTTAGGCTTCTTTTCTTTCTTGTCTTTTTCTGGAGTTGACTTCTTTGCAGCTTCTGTGAAAGAACTTCCTCCCTAAAAATAAGATTTACATCATGAAAACATTACCTCTTTGCTTCGTATAGTGTTATATTGTCTTCCAATTTCAGATGTATTCAAGTAGTTATCAGCACCAAGTGGCACAAACAGCTTCATGTAAATATGATGATACATTTGCCTTCGAAGTGCGTGTTCTGACAGTGAGTGATCAGGTGGCAGAATAACATTGAGTGGTACAATTTTGACATCTCCTAAAGGCGTGTTCTCAACTGAAGAAGGAGGTTTCTTCAAAGTGTTGTCTCCTATGATTTCTTTGATTCTCTTCTTTATAATCATCAACTGAGTTTCAGCTTGAATAATCTTGTAAACTAGCATCCTTAATTCTGTTGACCATGTCAATTTCTTTACAGGTGCCTTATTTTCCTTCGGTTTTTCTTGTTTGGAGTTCGAAGAATCTTGCTGCAGACTAGAGGGAAGACCATCAGTTAAATCAATGACGTCTGGTGAAATAAAAGTTGCTGGAAGTTTCCCAGTTAAAATCAAATCTTCTGGAACTCCTGGTAAAGGCACTTTCCATACTCCATCTTCGTCCAGAATAGCATCAGGATTCTCACTTTTCCATTTCTCTAACTTCTGCACGTGACTCTTCTCGCTCAATTCCAAACAGACTTTAACTTCAGCCTGAGCAGCAATATAGAAACCATCCAAGTCAGTCTCTAAATTATTCATTTCTTGCGGCAAAATTAGGCGATCAACAAGCTTTTTCAGTGCTGATATTTGATAAGGCAGAATGTCTTTCAAGTGTGCCCAGAAGTGCTTATTATCTTCAGCGTTCAAAGTTTCCCATCTTCCACCAAACTGTTCTATAGCTGTTTTTGTAACTTCTTTCAATGGATCCACAAGAGCGTGTGGCAATTTTCCTTTTGTGAATTCTAATTCTTTGCACTTTGCTTTGAATTTATCCATAGACTTTTGTACGTTTTCCGGTAACGGAGGTGGAGGCTTTCTTGGTCTCTTGATTTTTGCTTTAACGTCTTGATTTTCTTTCTGTCCTGACGCTGCTTCATCATTACTTGCTGCAGTAGCACTTGCACTAACAGGAACTGAAGATGAAACAAAAGTAGGCTTCTTAATTGTTCCTGTATCTTCAATAGAAGAAGGAGCAATTTTATCAGGAAACGGTGATTTAGACATGTCAAAATCATCCATGGAGTTAACCTTGTTGCCATTATTTACGCTCTTCTTCTGCTTCTTTTTGACGGAACCAAATATTTCCTGAATCTTCTTTCTAGCTGCAGCAGGATCTTTGTCAGGAACAATTACATCGTCATTAAACGCTGCAGTAGTTTGACTAGTAGGAACTTCCAATTCACTAATTTGTCTCTTCTTGTTGTTCGCATTACCTTCAACAACCCCAACAGAAGCATCAGCATCAACTGCAGCCGTTACCATAGCAGCAGCATCTTTTGCAGCTAATGGAAGAGTATCTTGTTTCTCCAATTCTTCCTTTTCCTGTTCTTCAGCAGCAGACGAAACAGCATCGTACATTTCCTGAAGCTGCTCATTAGTAACTTCTACAGAAGGCACGGCACCTTTCCATACAAAGTACCCGTTGATCTTTGGCCTCAGAATAATCTGTTCAATTGCATAATCATCCTCATCATCGATAAAGGGATCATCAATGTCATAGTCGTCTTCTTGATAAGAAACTTTACCAGCAAAGCGTGACTTCTTCCCAGTTGCCTTGGACGTTTTACCCGTCGCTTTAGACTTTTCATCCGGCTGTTCCTTATTGGTTTGTGATTTTTTGTTCAGCTGCTTTTGAAACTCTTCATAGGCGTCCACAATGACAGTCGCAAACGAATCACTTTCAAGTTTCGCTTTACCTGCGCCCTTCTTTGAACCATTTCCACTATTCCGAGTCTCCCTAACAGCATTGGCACCATCTTCATCGACCGCAATCTGTCCCAAATTAACTGAAATTTCGATAGGCTTATCAAATGTTAATGAGGCTCTTGTTAGCGCAGGCGCATCTGTCTCCATTTCATCCGCTGCACCATTACGATCCTCCATTTCGACATCATCGTCAGCATTCGTAGTCGTAGCTACAGCACCAAAATCAGGGGCCTCCTCAGCAGAATTCAAAATGTGCGCATACTTTTCCAGAACAGACATCTGAAAGTTCCAATCTCTTTCAAGAAATGTCGACACCCGCAAAACGAAGACTCATGCGGGACTTTAAACGCCTTCAGAAGGACCCACCCGGCGGAATCTCTGGAGCGCCCTGTACCGATAACATTATGATTTGGAATGCAGTGATATTTGGACCAGCAGAGACACCGTTTGAGGATGGAATGTTCAAATTAATTCTGGAGTTTGATGAATCTTACCCTAATAAGCCACCACAGGTCCGGTTCATTAGTGAAATGTTCCACCCAAATGGTACGTGAACTCATCTATTTTTAGCACACATTGAAATGGAACAGTTACTAATCAACCTGTTTTGAGTTTAGTCTACGCTGATGGTAAACTTTGCCTGGACATTCTGCAGAACAGATGGTCACCAACTTATGACGTATCAGCTGTACTGACTTCCATTCAGTCACTGTTACATGACCCTAACCCTAATTCACCCGCAAACGCAGAAGCAGCACAATTGTATCAGGAGAGCAGACAGGAATACGTCAAAAGGGTTCGAACAATTGTAGAGAAGAGCTGGAAGGAATAAAACTGTTTTATTTTCTGTTATTACTGCTGCTGCTGTTGTTGTAACTTTTGCATTTCCTCGTTAAATCGCAAGCCCAAGCGCGAACTGAATTTCAAGAATTTATCAGCGCATTTATCAATACACGTCGTCTATAAATAGATTTATAAATTACAAGTTTAAGATTTATACCTCTTTGCTGCTCATGGCCCTCGAAGTGAAATCATCAATGCAATCACCAAAACACTTCTCCACAAGATTCATATACGTCTGCACAGCGTCTTTTGCCTGTTTCTGTTCCAGGAATTGCATCATTCTATTGCGATCATCTTCGTTCAGCTGAGAGAAATCCATCTTTCTTTAGTTCTTTTAAGGATATCGTCAGAAAATCAAAAAGAAATCCTGTAAGCCGTGCTTTTTTCTTTGTTCGCTTTAACAAATTTACAGAGGATGGGATATCTGACTACAATTTCAGCTTTTGCAGTTGCAGGAACAGCGTCACGATTATTGGCTTTGGGAGTATCTGGAAAGCCTCTATCAGATGGTAATTCATAACTGTGGATTAATAACTCTGATTAAAAGGATTATTAAAAACTGCCCTGTGGATCTCAGCGTGGTCTGCTGTGGGATACTCTTTTGCTTCATGGAAAGAGAAACAGGAAGTAGAATACGTTAAAAGGCTACAGTATTTAATTGATCGTAAAGAGAGGCGGGACAAATGGGACAAATTATACGAAGCGATCCAAGCCAAATGAAATAATAAAAGCAAAAAATTTAAAGCTGAGAGCTGTTCCGATGGATTTCTATTTAAGCGGAGGATAGTGGAAAGTTAAGTTTGTTGAGAGTCTTTAGGACGCTGGCGCTTTGGGGGGTTTTGTGCTCGCCTCGCTTGCTTTTGTGATCGGCCAGTTTTTTGCTTTTTCCCAAAACATCGCCGCAGCCGTTTGTCGTCATT
>JALGPX010000008.1:121410-146293 GCA_023515795.1 Amoeboaphelidium occidentale | reverse complement strand
CAGCGTCCCACTTCAGATACTTCAACTTGGTCGAGTTGAATTTCGAACTAAATAAAGTGGCTAGATGTTCGCTTTCCAACCGTTGAATAAAGTGAAGATCAATAACATTGGGGAAGTTTATCGTGTTGGTTTGCATGTTGCGGGCATAAATGAATTCAGCTGATCGTACGAGTTCTGATATTCCGTTAAATTCCGCAGAACCAATTTCATCAAAGGCATCGTTTGAACCAATTAGCCGCACAGGGCAATAGAGAAATAGCTTTCGCATGCTGATTCTTTTGAATAAGTCGTTGTTGGAGACAGCTGATAGCTTCAAATTTAAGCGGGACTTCGAGTTTACCACAGCGCCATACGCGCAAAGCAATTCAACGCTCTCTAGGCACTGATCAACTTGGTCTTCGTTAGTGTTGTTGAAAAAAACTGAGACCTCTTTCTTGTAATACTCCGTCACAACATCACCACGAGGCCATGAAGGAATGCGGGGACTTTCTTGGAACAATTCTCTTAAGGCCTTCTCTCTGAATTCGGATGGACACGAGTTTCTTAAATGCGAAAGAGCCTTCGCTTTTCTGTGTTCGTTTGCGACCATTATGTCTTCATTGATATACTTTGACGCAGCTCTCAAATTGTGAACATCTGCAAGAGATACCGTAGAGTCAAGTTGCTGTTTTGCTACAGCGCGAAGTATTTCGTAACCAGAAGTTCCGTTATATTGTTCTCCCACTTCCGGAAGTACAGGGCCAGCAGTTCCAACCTCGGTGTTTCCTTCATTCACGCACGAGGACCCAAAACAACCAAAAGGAAGAAGTAACTTTCTCAAGAACATTATTACGCAGAAAAGTAAGTAAGGCTAAAACAGTAACTTGTAGTTTTTGTGATTACAATCACATGGTTTCTAAGGTTTCATGTTACAGCAACAGGATCATGCGATGATTATGATTCGAAAGCGTTCTGTTGCAGCCACAGGGCTCAAAAGGAAACCATATAAACTGCATTAACTTTGAGGCGCTTTGAGCTCTCCAAGAACTGTAGCCAGAACTGAGCTGTGTGCCAACCCCATTATTCCTGATCTAAACCTTTCAACGTGACACCGATACCATCATCGATAACCCAAAGAAACATTTAATTCAATGATCTTTTTATTGCTGCCTCATCGCCACAAGTGAGACGGATTGTGCAGTTTTCTGTGCTTTTTGCTTGATAGACTTTAGAATCACATCTGTATCGACTGATTTAAGGGATTTCAACATTGAGATCCTTTCTCTTTCAATCTCTAACAGACTTATGGGAGAAGGAAAGTCCTGATCATTGATTTCCGTGAAATACTGAAGATGTTTCTTGAAGATTTGATGAAGTGTGCCATCATAGCCCAACGATTTATGATCACTCTTGTTATCGACAACAGGATCCTTCATAATGGTCCCAATATCATGAACAAAATCATCCCATTTGAAAGCATCAGACATTCCTGTTCAAAATCTTGAAAGTTGAAACAAGGGGCAGTTTGCGCTTCACCGATCAAATCTTGTTTTCAACGACAAAATGCTCAAAACTTCACAAGAAAAAGAGCTCAGGCGTATCATTGAGGATGAGTTTGATATCGAAATAAGAATGCACCAGCGGCTATTGAAGCAACTAGAGGAAGAGGTCGAACGCACAGAACGACTCATTGAAGCAATTGAGACTGCCGAAAAGCTGCAGCATTGCCAACCAATTCCACACAAGATTTTAGCTCTAGCAACACAAGCGCCTTCTATTGATGATAGCACGGCGATGGATTATGATGAATTTGGCTCAAGGAGAGGCAGGCCTAGAAAGAAACTTACGACAAAACCAATTCGCGGCGCATTTGCTCAAAGGAAGGACGGCACATTTGTTAAACTATTCTGTCCTGCATGTCATCGTTCAGATTTCGCTAATCGTGTTGGATTTATGAACCATTGTCGGCATTTGCATTCTATTGCATTTTCTACCACTGAAGAATGGCTCAATCGCTGTGGTATACCTGTTGCGGAATCTCAAGTGCCGTTGGATGATCCCAGCCGCGCAGAGCCTTCCGGCGCAAGATTTGACGCTTCATTGTATGATAAAGTCGCCAAGCTGGATGGCACGACCTCTGAAACAAAAGACGACACTCCAAAGGAAGGACATTCATTGCGTGCTCGGTTTGAAGGACGCTTTTCAAGGAAAGAAACATCTCCTTTGCTAGGTGCGGCGCCTGTTCCTATACACGAAAAGATTTTGGCAGCTGAAAATGCTATTGCTGTTTTTCCTGTAGTTGAAGCTGGTAAGGTCAACAAGCCAGATTCACAGTTTTATGAGAAAAGGAGAGTGGTAATTGGCAATGTATCCATGTTTATGCCTCTAGAAAAGCGTGGTCTTGATGAGTCTTGCACTCATAAATGGATGGTGTATGTCAGAAGTCCTAAATGTTACGACACAAAACAAGAAACTCTTCGTTCGTTCATAAGATCTGTAAAATTCACTCTGCATCCAACTTATAAACCAAATGATGTGGTCTTGATCACTAAACCGCCGTTCCAAGTTGTTAGAAGAGGTTGGGGCGAGTTCCCAGTGAAGGTGGAGATAAGTTTCAAGGATGAGGACTTAAACAAACCGATTGAATTGGTGCACAATCTGTCTTTGGACAAGACCAATTGTGGAAGACAAATCGCAGCACCAGAGAGCGTTTATGAGATTGAATTAGACAGAGAAACGTTCTTTGTTTCAAACGATGACTTTAGCGAGTCTGACGAGGAACCAAGTAAAATTGGTAAAACGGATGTCGAGGGTGATCTCACATTGCCTTCAACGCCTCCAAAGGCTACAAGCTTAGTGTCGGATAGTGAAAGTATGGTTGCTAATGCTGGATTACAGACATTGGCTTCCCTTGCCTTGATGAAAAAGGAGGAGAAGATAGAAAAGGAGAGAAATGCTAATAGTCCTCGTTACTGCAGATACTGTGGAACAAGATATGATATTTTGAGATACGACACAACTTTGGATCCTTACAAAGGAAACCGAAAAATGCTGTTCAAACCATCAGGAAATATCGTAATTAATCATGATCCTAGTCGATGCCAGTTCCGGCCAATGAAGAAAGGCAAGATAAAGTTGACCATGTGCACAGTTACCAACGTTCTACCTCTTCTTAAAGAAGTTAAGAATATGCCAGCTAAAACTTCGACAAATGAAGATCATATGGATATTGTTCAGAACGAAAGTGTCGCAGAGGCTCTCAATGATCTTCCATTCATGATATCGCACTGCTTTAACTCAGAAGATGATGGAGTCTCTGATAAAGGTGAATTAATCGAACGATTCGTTTCCAGTCCTTTTATGAAGGGACCAATTCAAGCTGTTAAACAACTTCAATATGAAACTTGGGAAAGTGTTAGTAAGAGTTTACAGGATAGTTCAACGCCAGTTTCTGATAGAGAAGAGTCGATACAGGCATCGTCTTTATTATATGTGTTGATGCGTTCCTTTTTGAAGAAATTAATGGACGGTGCAAATCATGTTTATCGTCAAGAAACCATCGTTGAAGAGGAAGACACCAAATCTTTTTTGGAAACATCTGACTCGGCTTTGAATTCTGAGTTTATCGATAGCAAGAAAGATGATCGTTTCAAAAACCATCCGGAGAAAATTTTATGTCCATTCCACCTGTTTCGGAAGATTTATGAGAAACGAGACGAGTATGATTTTCTACTGAATACTTGGATGGAAGGTCTGAAGGATACACCAGAAGCGTTAGAACTACTTGGGCTCCCGCTTACTGTGGAGCAGCCTAAAACTCAACAGGCGCAAAGCGGAAGCGGCGCTCCTTCAGAAGTATCAATTGTTTCTGGGCACGCTATGGAGGTTGATGATGATATGGATGAAGATGAAGATTTAGTTGGGAAGTAAGCGTTTATTTTGTTTTGGAGAATAGTATTTCCTCAACCATTTTAACCTCTTCCAGAAAGCTTTTGTCTCTTAGGAGCGAAGAGATCAATTCCTGGAGCATCTTTGGATCATTTTTACAGAAATCCAATAGACCATCGTCATCTAATTTCGTTGCGGGAGTTTCACGTACTGAATTACTAGCGTCTTCAATTGTTGCCGGGACCATTACAACCGGTGGTGTTCTATGCTCTTCTGACTCATGACCATCAGATTTTTCCTCGATGGGATCCAACTTATGCTGAGATAGAACATATTTAGCAGCGGAAAGAATTGTTTCAGTATCGCTTGTTCGCGGGCGTTTGACATGACGCTCCGTTTGCGAAGACAAAGGCATGGAAGCATCAACAAACGAGTTAGGAATGAACTGCGAAAAGTCATTCTGGGTCTGCAAATCTTCGCTAAATTGAACGCTTCTTAATAGAAACAATGCTTCATAAGCTGCACTCTTGACCAAGCTCAAGAACGCGTTTGTTTCATCAAGCGCTTGAAACTTGACCTGAAACTTTTGGGGCTGCTCCGGTCCTTTTGCTTCTACCAAACGAAATCCAACAGTTGTGCCCTTGACCATAATTTTTACAGGACTCTTCGGATCTAATTCAACTGAGACCTATCAGAAGTTAACGCGAGTACAACGCTGCAAGTACATAAGTGTCAGATGGTATTGAAATCCTTAAAAGACTATCGCTAACAGTCAAATTAATATTTGAATGATTTAAGTGAGTCCATGCGCCATTAGGAAGCATGAAACTATACTTTAGCAAGCTGAAACGATTCTGTGATCCTTCAACCATAATCGCGTAAACAAAGGGATTAACGGTAAAACAATAAATAACAGGTTTAATTAACATTAAGATCTTACAAGGCCTCGTTCTTTTTGGCAGGGGCCTTCTCGACCTTTTTAAAGAAGGACGTTATTTTCTTCATGCCGTCAGTGTTCACCTTTTTCAACTTGGCCATACCAACAGAGTCCTTTTCTTTTTTCGCAGGGGCTTTCTTCTTTGCTGCACCTTGACCTTCTAATCCGTTGCCACCGGTTCTTCCTGTATTTGCGTAATCAGGATGTTCAACTTCTATACTCGAAACTTTAGGCTCTTCGTAATGGAATTCTGTGTGCAGCTCAGAGGGCAAATAGTCAAACAAGAAGTCTCTAATTAGAATCTTCTTTTTTGCATCTGCATCAGATATGTTAAAATACTTTCTGGTATTTAAAAGAGAATTGTTATCATCTTTCATAGCCAAAAGCTTGTTTGCCTTGGCATTAATGAACTCAATGATCTTACTCGTGTTCAACTTGTAAAACATTTCACCTCCGACATCTGAACATAAATTAGAACCATTAAAGCTAAACTACCGTTGACATCACAGATCTTTATGAGCCTATTATGTAATCCTTTAACTTGTTGCAGCACAGAAGCATTAAACTCAAACAAGAGATCATTCAAATTCTGATAGGAATTCTACACAATCGAAACAATTACCACGAAACAAAACTATTAAGTCAGGCCTACTTGCTTCCCAGATTTATAGAAAATTCCCAAAATTATAAATAATGGATCACACGGAGTCCAGACCAGAAAAGAACCATCACTTTGCACGGAATCGCCGATCAGCAGCGAGCTAAGTGTTCCAGCCAGACAATTCGCTTTAGATATTTCATGTAGTTCGTAGAGACTGTCTCCACAAGGAACAAAGCCATACTTCACATGATCATGAGAATTAGGATGAGGTAACAGTTCAGTAAAGACATTTGGGCAGTCTGCAATATAGAAAGTAATTAATGTTTAAGCTCAACTCAGAAGTTAAGTTACCCGGAAGCACAGTGGTTATTTTGGTCATCCCTTTAAATCCCCGTAAGAACAGTTTTCTGAAACGAAAGCAAAGGGGACACCTGTTTGCGCTTGATCGTCGACGTTTCCGCCACATTCTTCTTTCGATTGCTGATTCTTTCATTCATTGTGGACCGCTGTCTGATAAATGCCGAAAACAGCAGAAGTTATCGACCTCACCGTCAGCAGTGATGATGATACGGATACTTTAGAACATATTACCACGCCAAAGTTCAAGCCAAGTCGCATCAAAGTGCCAAAGACGCCGCGCAAGGCAGCTCCGAAAAGAAGTGTTACAGGAATTTACTATTCTACTGATGAAGAAGATGAGGATGAGGTTGACGATATTATGCGTCGCGGGAGTATGGCAGAGCGCAGCACGTCTAAAGCGCCTGTCGCAGTAAAACGGAAAGCTTTTCATTTTGATAATATCGAAAGCTCTCCAACAAAGGATTACTCCAACGCTGCAGATGTCCTTAAGAATGAAAGTGATATTGACTTAATTGCGTTCAATGTTGTTATGGAGTTGGCGCGGCATGAAGCTAAGCTGAAAGGAGACACTTCTTATCAGGCATTAGCAGATGAAGCACGCACTTTAGTTTTCACAAAGAAGGAATGCGAAGATAAGAAACAGTACCTCTTAAAGAAAATTGAAGTCTGGGAAGCAGAGCAGGCGTCAAGACCTGATTCTCTTAATGAGGACAACATCCTCGCTTCAGGCATGAAAGACTCTAACACGCCTGATGATCCTATGAAGAAATCATACCAGAAACTCTTTGAAGTTAATGGTTCCACTGCAGAAGGTCCTAAAGCGACAAGTTTAAAAGGGAGGGCGCAAAACGGGCTCGAAACACCAAGAAAAGATAGTCAGGACAAGCTACTTGATCATAAGCCTCCATTTGGCATTGGTGGTTTGAAAATACAGCAGGCTTTGAATGCACAGCCTTCTACTTTGGTTACACCGGTGTCTCAGGAGAAGCTTCAAGAGTCACTCAAACTGCTAAATGATTTCTTACCCAGTTCATTACCTGAACACTTGAATACTCCTACGCCGTCGCCTGTTTCGCATAAGTCGCGCTCTATAATTGAGAATTCATCGAAACAACAAACACTGGCTGCGAGTCAGCCAGCTAAAGTTGTTCCAGGGATTCAAACATCGCCTCTAGCTACTCCGATGCAAACACGACCTATATCAATGCTTCCAGAGAGTGTCACACCAAAGTTTCTTGCAAGACTGGCATGTTCCAGTTGTGTGGAGAAGATCCTCAATTTCGCTCATAATGTTGATCCAAATTTCAAGATTCCTACTGAAGTTGGACCTTTCTTTGAACTTAATTTACCCTCTGTTATTGAAAGTCGTGATATATTGGTTTACCTGTGTGATTCTTGTGAGAAAAAGCTGAAGCTTCATGTTGAAACTTTGATGGCAGATACTGATAAGACCAGGAGAAACTTGAGTTCTCAGTTTGCATCTGTAATTAACGATAATGAACGTAAACAAGAGACCGAGTATGATGTCAAGATGAGGATATTGAAGCAAAAGTTTAATGGATTTGAGAGAGATGATTCAAATGATGTTTTCGAGGAAACAGACGAAGAAGCAGAGCTTCAAAGGCGCAGAGAGAATTCGAAATCCTCATTCTATGGTAAAGAGCTTCCAAGATCAGAGCCTCAACGTGCGCGAGAAGAATTCAATGATCCTGACATTGTGTATGGATCTAGTGATTCTGACGCTTGATGAGCTCTATTTTGTAACTGATTTCAATATAAAAATTGCTACTGAGACTTTCTAGTTTCTTCTTCTGATCTAATCTGTTCCGTTTCACTAACATCGTTCGCAAGATCTCTCAGCGCAATGTCAGACTCAATACTGGTCCCTCTAATTTGGTTCTTTGGGAAGCGAATGTCAAAGACATACGCTGATCTGGTTTCTGATATGATGTCCCATGTTTCAGGAATAACTCTTACAGGAACAAAAGTTTTTCTGCAGTCAAAAGAAACCGTAAATCCACGCTCAGACAAAACGTCCATAACCATGTCAATAACCATGTCATCTTCAAGCTTTGTTCCATTGATTCGAACAGTCGTCGATCCAGAAATAGAGTTCCTCTTGATAATAGGGATGAATTCTTCATCAATAAGTTTAATTGAATGCTGAAATTTTTCTCTGTTGTTCAACTGATAGTTTTCCAATCTTCTAATCAATTCTTGTCTAGCATTTCTTCCAACACTTGTACCTATTGGAATGTGTTCGATTAAATCATAAGTTTCATGATCTAATTCCAAAGATGACTGATACTCGAACTCTTTAAATATCGAGCGCATGACATCTTCAATAGAACCAACTGCATGAATTAAATGAAAAGGAAACAACTTCTTCAGTCTAGTCAAAGAACTGAAATGGTGTCTGAAAACTTTGTAGCGAGCCCTGATTAAATTTTCATCATAATCGGTTGCTCTCTCTTTCAAAAGCTCTCCTGTTCCTGTAAGTCTGACTCTTGCATTATGATCTTTAACCATCTTGCCACGTTTTATCTGTCGCTTCAAACTCTCTTCTTCATCAATAAAGAGAACCACAATACGAAATACAGGCTTTCGAAAGCGTTCTCTGAATGATGTCTTTGAAAATTGCGCTCGTAATGATAACATCTTATCGTAAAGAAGCTTCAGACATTCAACTTGAATTTCTGTCCTTGGAAATCCATCAACTACGACACCACTTGAACTATCACTTTTCAGTAGAGCTTGAAGAAGCACTTCCATAGCCAAAGTATCAGAAACCATTTCTCCCTTGTCAATATACTTCTTCTTGATCTCTGGGTCTTTCAAGAGATGTGATAACACAATTACCGGATTAGATATCTCTCTTGCCCTGATGATCGCAGGGGTGTTCGTTCCTTTACCGGATCTACAATTCATTATCCTTTCTTAACGTCTAAGTTACCCAGGAGATCCCATTAACCAAATTATCTCCGCTGGAATTCTCATTTTCTCAGGACCTCCCTGCTCCTTCTCTATGCGATCCCAGACTTTGTTAAAGATAAATCTTGCTTCGTCGATGGCTGATAGTCCTTTTTCAGCCGATGAAGCAATCGGTTCCGCTTCTTTGCTTAACTTCTCTGCGATCTTTGACACTTGCGCTGATGGTTCTTCTACTTCGACATTAATACTTTTGGCCACTGGAGGTAGATCTGGATACGAAGGCTTTGTATATCTTCTATTAGCCAGACTGAAGACTCCGATGGTGAGTCTGGTTCCTGATACGGCGTTTTCGTAAGTGTTCCATCGCTTCAAAACTTGATGCCCTAATCGCAGCATTTCACAATCGAAACAGAATTTAATAGTTGGAGCCACACAGCCTCAAGCGCTATATGATACATCAAGATAAAATATTACGCAGCTAGAACCAGTTGAAACCTCCTGCAGATTTACTTCCCTTGATCACACGTTCTTTATTCTTGTTTCGTACTTTGCGTCCTCCAGCATAAACTTATACCACACGAAACAAATAGGAAACGTTGATAAATGCCACAGTGAATGCGCATCAAAAACGCCCCATAATGGAGGGAAGTCGTATAATTCAAGGCTGATGGAGAATATCACGGCCATTGTTCCATAAAGACAATATTTTGAGTAGGGCCTCTCATAGCCATACTTGAATGACCAATAAAGCCAACTGAAATTATGAACCATTCCTATAGTTACACCTGCTGCCATGTTGTAAGTGTAATCAAAACGCCACAGGGACAAGTACAAACAATGCAGAGCGAAGTAAGTTACCAACAGAATCTTGAATGCATTTCTGACCTTGTGACTTTTCATCATGCTTAAAAGCCTGACGCTTGAGGCGTACACTGCCATAAGTATTGATGCCATTGCGGAAAAGTAATCCATTTTCTCTGTGAAAGGAGTATCCCTGCAATGAAACACAGTAGACCAGACCCACATATTAACTTGAAACAAAGCCAAAAGCAGATTTAGATTCTTCAGAGGCTGATACTTGTCAGAAACCAGCTGTTTGATCCATTTGTAGCCCAGATAATGTGCAATCAGGTTAAGCACTGAAAAGACAACACTCGCAGGTTCTTGTATTCCCATAAATCGATAAAAGGGCCATTTTCCGTAGTATTGCAACACAGGCACGCCAAGAGAAACATGAGCTGCGGTTAAATTATGCATGCACTGATATTTGCACTCATCTAAACAAGTCCATAGAAATAGTTTCAGATCCAGACCGAGAGGCATTGAGTTGCAATTTTCCGTAGTGTGACATGCCCTTAAGCAAGACTGAAATTCGAACGACCGGTCGCCAGCGGAAGCCCAAGCGCCTAAAGCGAAGGCAGCAATTGAAAATATTGATAAGCTTTGCAGTTTCATACGCAGAAAAGCCAATCTCGGCACTGAAAAGAATTACTGAAGCAGGCATCGAACTGATTCCGGTTCATTTAGCGAGCTAGCGCACCGGATATTTGGGGTTTACCACAGTGGTTTCGACGCGCACCGTATTTTTAGATTTAATGGCAGCTCCAACGCCATTTGGCTTAGTTGCAACAACAAATAGCATTCTAGGATGTCATTGCACTACTTTCTCAAAATATGGCTAACAAGACTAGTATTAGTCAGTACGGAAAATTTGTCAGCTAAGTTTATTGACCAACCTTTTGGTTTCAAGGCTAAAATAAACTTTGTGCTACGAGACGCATATATGATACCACAGCACTAACGAGGGCGGATCAGCTTCCAAAGGTCTAGCCTTCTTGGACCTGTAATTTACATAAGCGATCGCTAAACAAGTGGCCTCGACCAAACATCTTTTCGATCTGACGATCTTTGTCTAAAAAAAATCGTAGCTAGTCACTACAGTTTCTGTTGAACTAAAATCTCCATAATGGACATCAGAAAACTTCTAAACAACGATGATGAAGATGTCGAAGGAAATGAAGAGAAGAGTATTATGAGCTCACTTATTAACGTCCACGATACCCGCAAGCAAGGCAAGCGGTACTGGAACTCGGATGCTACAGACACTGGAACTACTTTGGCCTCACCTCAGGCACAAGAACAAGTTAGTACATCTCCATGCTCAAGCAGTGGTGTCAATGTCATGCCTCAGTTCACACCGAATCTCTCAAGACATCACTCTGCGCCGAGGCCAGCGAACCCTAATCTTGTAAAGTTGAATCATTCTCATGAGTTCTTCAAGAACAGCTACGGTCACAACTACTCAGGCTATCCTCAGAAGGTCCATCACATGACGAACTATCCACAGGGAACACAGTTTGGATTGACTAGCAACCAGCCATACTACGAGTATGGTTCGAAGTTTGGAGTTGGTAGTTCGGGGCAATTTTTCGGAACCGCTGTACAGGAGCATGGTAATAGGCCAATACTATCACCGTCAACTACTGCGACAACTTCCTCTGCTGACTTTGGCTCTGGAAGTAGACGATCTTCTTTCAGTGATGGTTATCGTTCTCACGCTACCGATGGCAATCAAAATTTGAAACAACCCACTTTGATCCCTCTGTCCCACAGCACAACCTCTTACTCTCAAGATCCTTACACAATTCAGAGTAGTCATTATGTACCACGTGATCTAAATGATGCGCTAAGCTCTAATGAGATAAGCAGGTTATTTGAAGCAGCTAGAAATGGCAAAAACGTAATGAAAGTCAAGCGCGATACTGCCATGCTCTGCTTTCTCCTTGATTTGAAGATGTCAAGTCAGAAGATTGCTGATTTGCAGTATCGTGACATCAAAGGAATGGTTGATGGTTCCTTTCGTGGTGTTTACGTTTACAATCGTTCTAACGAAGTCATCAAACATATTGAGTGTCATGAAAGGACTGCTTCAAGTGTTAGGGAATGGATCGCAGAATGTAAAACACAATACGAGTGGGAATATGAAGATAATTCTCCTGTTTTTGTACCTTTGGCATTCCTTGGCGTAGATCGAAAGCCTATTCGTCAACCATTGAAAAGAGACGCAGTTTCAAAAGTATTTGGCTCGTTAAAGTCTGCAAGTGGTGTTTGGTTGAGTAGAGATTTGATTCAAAATTCAGCATTACAATGATCCTTCAATAATTTAACCCTCGATTTCGATAACGATTTGGCTGTAAAGTTAGACAATATTGATACTCGATTCTCGTTCTTCCTGAGCGCTTACAAATCGCCTCAAGAATAAACTATACTGTCATTTTCAATGAGTTGAGTTGCAGATTTGATTGCTAAATATCAAGCTCAAGCTGGTCGAAGCTATTGGATTGCTGAATCATGTGCATGTAACAGTCCCAAGATTCAACTCAGTTTATCAGCTTCAACGGAAATTTTATTCAAAATGATCACAAAGATTCTATTAGTGACCTTATCTATTGGGTTCATGCTTGTTTCGGGGCAGAGTAGCTCTGCTTTGGCACCAAACAGCAAAGATCCATACTATTCAAACACAACCATCAACCCATGGAAAATGAGTGTGAGCTACAAAATCGACTGGCTAGATGAAGACAAGAAAGAGTTTGGCGCGTACTTTGAGCTATTACCAGAGGAAGACATGAAAGAGTTATGGATATTGTATGCGCGATTTCCAACAGCTGGTCAAGAAGTTCTTGAAACATCAGCTAAAAAGAGTGGCAAGATCAATGTTCCTAGCACAAGTGGCGCTCCTGCAAAATGGTTTACCTTCGCTTACGGAGACGACGAAGACAAGATATCATCAAAAGGAAAGCGTGTCTGGCTCAGAGCAAAGTATGATCCTAATGAAGGGAATCCGTTGCCGAATACTGTTCTTTTTGAATCCGTCTCAGTTGGTGAAAAAATTCAATTAGACGATCGTGGCTTCATACAGCTCCTATATGTTGAGCATGGTGATATTCCTAATTCTCCATCTGCTGAGTTTCTAAAAGCGATTCCACCAAAAGCTGGTTCAAATATGAACACGATAATAATATCCATCTCAGTAGTCGTTGGAGTTTTAGCTTTGGCTATAATTGGATTTGTGGTTTACAAATTTTATTGGCCCAGAGATAATGCTGAAACGAAAGCGTTGAATGATTACAATTACCAGGCGGCACATTCAAACTCAATGAATTTCTATAACTAATCATATCATTCAAGTTCCAATTTTTTCAATAAAAGAGAGAGCGAAGATATAAATTTTCGAGAGAATATATCCTCCGAGAACCGTTCACAAACATTTGCTCTTGCTGCCTTTTGCATCTTCAAACATTCTTCTTCACTCATTTCGTAAATTTGCTTGAACGTATCAGCATATTCTTCAACAGTACTAGCTAGAAATCCAGTTGCTTGAGATCCGTATGGAACGACAATGTCCATCTTTGGTCCTCCAGAATTATGTGCAGCAGTAATACAACCAGCAGCCATATATTCGACAACACCTATACCGAAATGTTCATTCCACATTGAATGTAACCCTATTTTAGCTGAACTTAACATTTTCTTCAATTCAGAAAAGGGCATATTGACAACAATAGCGACTCGACCTCCAAGTTCCAGCTTATTAGCATGGTCCTCTAAAGATTTTACTCGAGCAAGATCTTCTTCGTTTCTAGCTCCACCAATAAGCATTAATCTTGCATCCGGCGAAGCTCCAGGTGAACTGACATACTTGTGGAAAGCATCCAATTGCAGTTTATGATTCTTCTCTGGTCGGAACTGAGCTATTGATAAAATAAGATTGCCTCGACCTTCTAAAGAAAACTTTGAAAAATTTGCAGTATCACATGGAGGGTATACTATTTTAACCTTTTGGGGAACCTCCCATATGATGTCCAAGTGCATTTTCGTCCATGATGAATTAGCCATTACTACATCTGCACATCTACCCGCGAAACCATAAGCAGTAGCAAAATATTCGTAGTAGAATTCCTTCAACCTAGACATTAAAGGGCTTTGTGCTATAGCGGAGTTATTGTTATATGTAGAAGTACGCTGTCTAACAACCTCCAACATGTCGTAACTTATCGTTGGATAATGAACATAACAAACAACTTCAGACTGGCCAAGATATTTAAAAAGCGGATAAGTAAAGGAGTAGCCCATGGTATCAACGAATATGTCAGGCACAACGTATGAGAACGCTTCCAAGCCCAGCAAAAAGCCGCCAAAACTTTGAAGCAAGAGTGTGGCATGTGGATACCTAAACAGATTATATCAGCATTCAGACAAGCAAAATTAGGCTCACGTCTTATCTTCGACTAAATATCGCCGCTTCAGGTAAATAAATTCAACAGGCCCATCCAATTCGATGTTGAAACGCTGTTTGGCTCTCTCGTAAAACTCATCTGGCAAAACGCCTTCATCACCAGTGAACACCAACAAATGAACCAAACGCTCTTTGCCTTTAAAGTGCTCCTGAAGACTCTTTATAGCCATCCAAAGCACACGTTCGCCGCCACCGCCAGCATGACTTCACAATTACAAAGATCAAGCCTGAAACATTTACCAGTACGGATGAAATAGTCCAATAATGGTCGGTCTAGACTCTTCGTCTGGTTCTTTAGAGTAAAAAGTCCTCCGGGGCACTGAAGCTAAAGTTCCAAGAGAATTCAATTGACCCAATTTCATAAAGTATTTCAGCCGTGACAATTTTGCTAGCTGCCTGGTAACGTACACAGAGAACATCCACACCCCAGCGATTAGACAGAACAGGAACGCTGCTGCTTTTAAAAGTCCATAAAGGAAAAATATCATTCCGGAATACTGCGATATGGTCAAAGTGGAAAGCTCTGCTGATAGAAAAAGGAAATTCGAGGAGGAACAGAGCCAAAAGCTACAGGAAAAGCAAAAGGAAATAAGCGAAGAAGTTATCGTTATTGAAGAAGAACAAGAAGAAGACGATGAAGACCAAAAGCTTGTGGAGCGTTTGAGGTCTACTCCACGGATGAAGGAAGCATTCAAGTCGTTTGGTGACTACATGCACGCAAAGATAAATAAGCTAGACGAACAGTTCGAGGCTGAAAGGGCTGGGCCATTACAGTCCGAGATATTTAAGAGCGTTGCTATTCACATAACTGGTCACACTGTGCCATCATTTACTGAGTTGAAACAGATCATGCAAGAGCACGGAGGGAAGTTTTACCATTACTACGACTCTTCTGCTGTAACTCATGTGGTTGCGAGCAATTTGAGCAAGAGCAGAAGTAGAGACTTGAAGGGTAAGAAGGTAGTGAAGCCTGAATGGATTGTCGAGTCTGTGAAAGCTGGCAAACTTCTTAATTGGATGGATTATCGCTTGGAACACGTTCATTTGGCAAGCCATACGAACCTTGGTGTTAATCCCATTACAAAGTATATGATAAACGAAAAGAACACTTTCTCAAAAACTCCACAGAAGGTTCAGGAGGAAGAGGTTGTCATAGTCGAAGAAAGGAAATCTGATACACCTGTCAAAACAACTGATCCCAATTTCGTCAATTCGTACTTCCAAACGAGTAGATTGCATCACCTGAGTGCATGGAAACAAGAGCTGCAAAAATTTACATTTAGAAATGGGAAGCCTGGCAAAAAGAAACTTATCATGCATGTAGATATGGATTGCTTCTTTGCCTCTGTCGCTGTTTTAAATAACAAAGAATTGGAAGGCAAACCTGTTGGTGTCAGCCATGGGCAAGGTATGGGTGGGCTGAAATCTAGTGATGTCGCATCTTGTAATTACATTGCCAGAAAATTTGGTGTAAAGAATGGAATGTTAATTGGCGAAGCAAAAAGACTTTGCAAGGATTTGGTCATAGTAGGTTATGAGTTTGAGAAGTACAAAAGGGCTGCATATGATCTTTATTCGGTCCTGTTAAACTATCCGAACGCTCTAGAAGCTGTATCATGCGATGAAGCGCTGTTAGAGTTTACAGTAGGAACGGAGGTCAAAGACGCGGAACAGTCCGCTGTTAATTGTAAGATTCCTTTTCAGAAGGACAGGATAGTTGACCGGTCACAGAATGATATTCTAACAATAGCACAGCTGATTCAGATGGAAATATACGCTAAAACACAACTGGTAGCATCTATTGGAATTGGTGAAAGTGTTTTGGCTGCGAAAATTGCTACAAAACAGGCCAAGCCAGAGGGTATTTACTATCTAAATGGAAAGGAAGAACTTGAGAACAAAATGAAGTCCATGCGTATAAGAGATTTGCCAGGGATCGGTTGGTCATTCGAAGAAAGAGTTAACAAGATTGTAGCAAGGAAAACAACAGGGATTGATACTGTCGAGTTTGAGGACGGAGATGAAGATGGCGAATCGTTCTTTGACAAGAAGCCCGTGTCACGCATCACTTGTGCTGAAGTTTTGCAAGTGTTTAGTACCGCAGAAGAGTTTAAGAGAGAATTTGGTTCTAAGCAGGGGCAAAAGCTATTCGCCACTATATCAGGCATTGATAACAAAATTATTGCCGAAAACGCTGCACCTAGAGGTTCTGAACACCAGAATGATTTGAGGAAAACTGTGAGCGCGGAAGTTAATTGGGGTGTGAGATTTAGTCTTTTGAAAGATTTGGAAGAGTTTGTACAGAAATTACTTAAAGAAGTTGTGCAAAGAGCATCGCTTAATGAAAATGATTTCGTTGCAGAGATGCAGAAAATTACCGTAATTCTCAATTTCAGGCATAAAGATGCACCCTACGAGAACCAATACAAGTTTTTAGGTTGTGGCATGTGCGAAACTGTTACAAAATCTGTGAAACTGCAAACTCACCAGAAGTATACTGCAGATGATCTTTACGCAGAAACCAGAGATACGATTATTAATTCCTGCAAGGATAGGTTTGAAGATCTGTTTCCCAATGAGAAATTGTCTTTAGACAAATCCACTTTAGAAATTCGGGGTCTTGGGTTTACTTTAACCAGAGGAGCCAAGGCTGTCTCCCCGCCAGCAAAGAAAATAGCAAGTAAGCAAAATGACGCCGTCAAATCGTTCTTTAGTCCTGCAAAACGAAAACAAGAGGATCTGAATGAAGTCAACAATAAGGACATGGCTAAAGGAATCAAGATGCAGCAGATTGAATTAGAAAGATGGAACAAGTTGAGAGACAAACAGAAAAAAACAAAGCCAATAATTTATCTGCCAATTCCTGAACCTCCGGATTTGATGAAAGAAGTTGACAATATTTGGGACATAAACGATCTGAGCACTCTTTTGATGAAACTCATTGATGACGATGAGTTAATTTCTGTGAACAAACTGAGGAGATACTATGTCAGCTGTGCCTCAAATTTGGATAAAAGGCAAATAAGAAACTTGTTTGAGACCATTGATTTGATTCTCGCACAAAAGCACAGTATTCGGCATTTATTTTCCCAAGAAAGAAAAGATTCTCAATAATCCGTAAACTACAAAGTATACAGCGCTAAAGAACAGAATGTTGTTGATACTTGCGAGATGCCTCAAGAGAATATCAAAACGGATATTCCTGTCTAAGCCCTCTACAAACTCTTGGGACACTGGAATTCTCATTTTATCAGCAACGTTCATGATCAAAGATGCAATTACATAGTTTAACCAAGAACCAAATGAAACCAAATAATAAACTAGAATCTTGATTTCGTATGATTTTGTCAGGGTATAATCGGCAAACTCGTCACGGAACTTGCGCTTCTCAAACGGCAATCTAGATTTCTGTCCAACACGCGACGGCGATGAACGCACAACATCTTTGTTGCTCAATTTAATTTGACCGGTTTTAATTCTCCACTTGACATCATCAGTCAATTTTGTCACCGTTTGCTGTACAGTAGAACTTTTAAAAGCATTCTTGACTAACTGATCAGCTTTGTCTTCCCATAAAGATCTTCCAGGCAAATCTCCAAAGACTTGATCAAGCATAGCAATAACTTGATTAACAACTTCCAAGTGATCGTGATACTTTTCTAAGACGTTATGAGTATTGAAAGTAGGAGCTTGAATCATTTCTTTGAGTCTGTCAAATACTCCTTCTTGCTTCTTTCCATTAAAATCCTTCATATTCTTGATAACAAGCAATAATCCTTTCTGAACTGTGAATAGCTTTGAATAAGTCTTGTCGACATCGTCTTTGTTCAAAGAATTATTTAGTTCCGGATAAGGATACAAATACTTAATTACCAAACGAAGCCGTTTTATATCAACAACAACGCCTTTAAATTCTTCCTTGAAAAAGAAGTATGACCCGGAAGCACAAGATAGAAAAGTCATCAAAGAATCAACCCCAGTGATTAGCAATGAAAGGTATTTGGACATGAATAGGTTTTCGATTAACAGAAACTCTTCTTCAGAACCAGATACAAAAGATTTGTTTTTCATCAGGGTGGTAAACATGCTGATTACAGTTTCATTATAACTCATAGAAGATGGATCGTTAAATATTCTCAACAAAGAAGAAAAGTATTTGAAATAAGATCCATAAAAATACTTCTTCAGTAAATCGTTCAACATGTACACAACTTCGTAATCTTCATTGTAAGCGCCATAAAAGGACTTTTGCTGATTATTCAGCATAGGCACGTTTAGAATATACTCTTGAACAAGAGCGATACATTTAACAGCCAACTCAGACGGAGTAACAGACAAGCTCGCTTCAAACCTTAGAAGAATCTCAACCAGCACGACAATGAAATACTGTGATGTTGCAACCTGCTGGTTCCTTGATAAGAACACGCATTCCAAGATAGATTTCTGAGATGAAGAAGGATAAGGAACAAAGAATTGCAAAAATCCTTTGAATACTTTCAAGTAAGCAGAGTAATTCTTGGCATACTTCTTGTGTCCACTTGAAGTCGTAGAAAATAAACCAAAATTGCTCTTTTGCGTATCCTTAGTTGGATTCACGGAAAGCAGGGACAATGCCTTTTTCATGCCATCAGACGAGCCAAATGAAACATTCTCCTTTTCTTGGCTTGACAATACTTCCTCCAGCTTAACGAAATACAAGTAATAGTAAAGAAAATACTCCATCAAGTTCAAACGCAATTTACCATTCACAGCTTTGTCTTTAAAAACATCATCAAATATTCCAAAAGAAGGCATATTGCTTGAATCGTAAGGCACGCCAGCTTGTTGCAACAATCTTGATCGCAAAGCTGAAGACAGACACTCCAAGTTAAAATTGTCATATGAAAACACATCCATCAAGAGTCCTTTCAGAAGGAAATGAAACAGCATACCATCGCAGCCCAGAATTTCTTGCGCTAATTGCTCCTCAGCAGGTGTCGACAAGAAAGCCAGAATCCCTGGGCCAGTCGTAGCGGAACCAAAAAGACCACGTAAAATCAGAGGCAAGTCAGAGTGCAGTCGAAATAGAAGCGATTCTTCCTCAGCAGAGTTCAATAGAAAAAGTGTTGACTTTAACAGACCAGTTGATTCTTCTTTTCCGGAAGAGAACGCTGCTGATGGTGGCCGGCTTGGAGGTCGGGAGTGCTGCTGGTGAAAAGCATTCGCAGAATTCAGTAGGCCGTTGAGGTATATTTTAATTTGTTCCAGCTTTTCTCTGTTCTGTTGCTGCGCTGTTTGTTCCTGTCGATCGAATAGCATGTCGCCCGGAAGAAATTGCGGTTTGATTCAGATTGCAGCTGTTTCAAATGCACACACAATTAATATATTTAATAAAGTATAAACTCACAAGCAGTACTCTTGCAGAGGCTGCAACACTTGCGCGATTAGTAATATGCACTCCAGCCTATCCACATTTGGCTCATGTACTCATAGGAACGTGCTTGTTGGATGAGGACTTGTACCTGACCTTCAACGCTCATTTTCTGTTCGTGTAGCCTTGCTCTCTCTATAGCAACTTCACTCCCACTTGCAGCTGAGACAATGTTCTTCGCGTTAGAGCTGCTCTTGCCATA
The DNA here is from genome assembly GCA_023515795.1 of Amoeboaphelidium occidentale. NCBI lineage: Eukaryota > Fungi > Aphelidiomycota > Aphelidea > Amoeboaphelidium > Amoeboaphelidium occidentale. The sequence goes on along the minus strand of JALGPX010000008.1, from coordinate 126,686 downwards.
CATATCACAAACAACATTAAACTGGTATGTCCATCCTAAACCACCTCTCAGTTTGGAAGAGATATTCATTAAAACTGTTCTCGCCTGTTGCTTTGCTCTCTCTGACTTAGTTTGGGCTCCACTCTTTTTTGAAGAAGTATGAAATTCAAGTAAAGGATCGTGAACAAAAGCTTCCAACACAGACATGAGTGTTGCTTCATTCGATCGAAGCAAAGCCAGAACAAGCTCACATGTTTTGGTGTAAATGCCATCAGTCTCTGTAACGCCAAAAGCGTCAACAACATTATGTGTTAATCTGAACGGTACTCTCTCTGGATAATCAAAAACAAGACCTTTCTCGAACAAACAGTTAAAATCCACATGAACTGCATCTCCGGTAGATTCATCAATAAGGATATTTTCCGAATGCCTATCTCCTAGCCCAAGTATGAAACCAACAATCGACATAATTGCTATTGTTCTTGTCCATCTGTTGCGAGCCATGAACCATTCTTTTGGATCTGTAAAAGTCTTTACGAACCATGAATGAAACACAGGAGGCTGATGTGGTTTGAGTAAGTTTTGTGAAAAGTATTGCAAATGTTTCTTTTGTCTGAGTGCTTCTTGCCATGCATCTACAGACAAATGTACTTGTACCTTCTTTTCTTTGTACAGTTTTCCGAACACATTTCTTATGGTATTCGTGTTTGGTACCCATTCGATAAGGCCGCACTCTTCGTTCAACGGCATCACTGCATAAGTCCTGATCTTCAAGTTTCTTCTCTTGGATTCTGTGTCCCTCTCAAACAAAGTATTAATGACACTGAAAAAGTCAATAACTCTGCAATCTTTCCTAAGATCATCTTTCGGTTTGCACAAGAAATTGTACAGTTTGCCATCTGTGCCGAAAATACCGACTTTTCTTGGTCTTTGCAAACTATTCATAAGTTGTATTTTGTCTTTGAACGAATGGATGGTTGGCAGATTATCTCCAAAAGCTTTAAATCCTTGAGGGGATGAAGACATGGAACTTGATAACGAAGGGGTCAAGGAATCTTGAATAGGAAGTATGACATTAATCGGTACCAGTCTTTTCAATGACGGAAAGTCGCCACTTATTGTAAGATGATTGACTTGTCCGCCTTTTCTATCCTTCTTGTTCTCTTTCTCCGGGATAACATAATTACAGATATTCAAGAACTGCTCTACGATCGTGAGATAATCTTTCCGAAGAACTTTGATTGTTTTATCCTCTTTTGCATTGTTTATGACTTCAGTGCAACGTCTCACTCTACCAGGATCTGCAGTAGACTTCAGACCAGGTACTAAATGCCAAAGCGCTTGGTGCGGGTATTCCAGTAAAACCTTCACAAGGATCTTGCTCATTACCAACCAGCTGCTCTCGTGTGGGTGACAAACTCTAGATACAAGTTGTCTTAACACAGGAAGAAATATATACACAGGAGATTTCTTTTCGAGTGAAACACAGTAACTGTCTAAACTAGCTATTGTCTTCAGTCTGATAGCCGCAATACTAGGATTCTTCGAACTATCGGCCGCCTGTTCCGAGTAATCAAGCCAGAGTGTCAGTAATCTAGGTAATGACTGAAATAAGAATTTGTTCCCGAACTGTAGGCTTCTTGCATAATTCTTGATGACGTATGCCACTTGTTCAGAATACAGCATGAAACAGTCTTGCAATTCTTTCGCTGCTGCATTCCTGTCTTCAGCTTTGCCCTGATCTTGTCTTTCAAGCAATCTTTGTAGCTTCATGGTTGTAGATTCTTCCAAGATTTTGTTGAAGAAAGAACCGTAATGAAAGTATGCCTTCTCTGACTTTTCATATTGCGAAACTGCTTTCTTGTAATAAGCCTGAATGTCTTTGTTTGATTTTAAATCTTTTTCATACAACCATTTAGCATAAAGCAAGAGGGCTTTGACTTGATAGTAATCCGAGTCTTTCTGGCTGTGCTCGTCGTTATTGCTACCATAGGACGGACTCCTTGTAAGATTCTGTTGAGTTATTGTCGTTCCTTCTGGTAAAACAATGACACTTTCTAATTCCGCAAGAGCCTTCTTTGTTTCACCAAGAGAATAAAGAAGTTTGGCTCTTTCCACTGAAATCCCTGGAGGATTATAAACTTGTGCATGCAAAAGACAATTTTCAGCCAACAAGAAGTTATTAAATTTGCGAGCTAACTTGGCTTGCTGCAACCATAATGTCCCTGAAACTTCGGCAGGGTACATATTTCCATAGACAGTCCTGAAAAGATAAATTAGTGGCTCACGAATTTTCAAGGAATTCTCGGTCAAGTGAATCCTGGAGTCTATGTACTTTGTCAAATCCTCAATACTCAATGAAGTTCGGCTATTCTTGCTTTCGACTTCGTAAAGCATTTGGCATTTTATAAAAGCCTCTTGGCAACGTTGAAGTTCGCCTCCAAACCCTTTCTCCATCATTACAGTTGCAATATCAAGTTTCGACTTGACCGCTAGTTTTTGCAAAGCATCATGATCCTTCGTTGTTTGAAGCATCTTAGAAATACAGAAGTTAAAGCTTGGTGCAGCATTATCTGAATTCTCACTACAATCAGAAGCGAAGTCCCATTTTTGCAACTTCCATACAGCTTCCCATGCATCGTCTTGCTCACACCCGATCTTGTTGCTTTCTGTTTTAAGCAATGTGTCATAATTTCCTAAATGTTTCAAACTTTCTTTCAAGCCTTTCAGATATTTTGGATTGTCTGGATAATCGTGGAGTAAGGTTTCGTACGAAGATTGAACTTGTGGCCATTTCTCTTCGTTTGAATATTCGATTATTCTACTGTCGAGTGTAGATTGACCTCCCAATCTTTGACTGTACATGATTATCCCATTGAGACCGTCCGGTTCAATAGATGCAAGGTTTAAGTAAATTTTTTGCATTCTCGATAGATACTCTGTTAGAGTCGATTTAGGCAGAACAGTATTTGCCATTATGGAGTTCCTCAACAAATTTTCAAAGTAATACAAGCTACGATAGTATAGACCACAATCAAAACTAGCTTTAGACAAAGTTTCAAGCGGCATTTGAGAAAGTATTGCTTCAACTATAGAACTTGATTCTTCTTGAGATGCATAATACATTTGAAGTCTTTGAAGCAACTCGAAAACATAAACGACAACTTGCGAATGTTTAGATTGATTTTTACTTCCTTCTCCCTTGAACACTGACATAAATTCTTTGACCAGGTAACCTCTAATGTTATCTGAACTCAATTTAAGATTAGACAGTATTAATGTCGGCAATACATCTTTGGAAATGTTGACGTCAATATATGCTCCTTTCGTAACAGCCTTTAGAGGAGTAAGAACCCGTTTCAAATTAAAACCACTGAGCTTCTTTCTTTCGATCACAAACAAGAGAAAATTCATATATCTTATGGTCATTCCAGAAAGCCAATCTGCAAATGTGTTTGAAAAAGAATAAATCGTCACTGGATACTCCTCATCGGGTAGAAACTGAATCTTGTAACTACTGCTGAGGAGTGGTTGAAAGGTGTTTTGGACAATCGCAGGAATCTTTTCCTGATAACACTTTCGTCCAACTTGCTTCACTTTATCTTCAATATCCTCAACATCATCTGCCCCGCTGACTCCTGCTGCGCGAAGTAATTCTTGAATTACATATGAAGCTCTGTCTTGAATAAAGTTTTCTGGTGCTGTCTTGTATAAAGGATAAAGATGTTTCAGCAGTAGATACATCACAAAGTTTGCAATGCTGTCGTCTCTTGTAAGATCAAAAGTACATTTTGTTTCAGCCCTTGAACCTTTTAAATCGTGACCACTCAAGTCAATTGCTCCAACGAGCCCAACCAGATTAATTGCGCAAACTTTGACATTCTCTGAAAGATTGCTGCCCAAAGAAAGCAGGTTAACTATAATCTCGAACAGTCTTCGCTTTCCTTCTACGTTCAGCACATCTGCAGAACATTCAACTAGATGGTATATTTCGGTTAGAATCAATTCAATCATATCACTTGAGTTTTCTTCGTAGTTTTCAAGTGATGATAAAAGTTCCGACATTTCCTTTTCACTGTTTGGTACATGGCAAGTATGAATGGATTGTGAGATCCTGTTGACTGAGGGTTCCACATAGAACTTTTCTTGCCGAGGAAAGTAGAAAGCCTTCTTCATAGTCTCTTTGAATATCTGTCGTTGTGTAACAAAAAGATACTCAAGCGCTTCCAGCGTCTTTTTCATGAAAACGGAATTCTTGTTGTGCAGGAAATTGTAAACTGAAACTCTTGACCTTGCAGAGATTTTAACTATGTTGATAACAATCTCATGAAATACATGTAAGATGGCTTGATTAGAAAAACTCTTGACGACTGTCAACCACGCATTAGCGCATTCTTCGCGAATATCTTCCGATCCTGTACCTTGATAATCCGCTATTTGAGATAGTAAAGAAATGATTCTAGATAGCTTTGAATCACAATGTGCTCCGGCTTTGGTGATTATTTCTCTCAAAGACTTCGCGGCCACAATTCTTTTAGATGCGCTATTCTGTGCATCAGATAACTTCGATTTGACAATAAAGTGAATGTATCCCAACAAAAACGATGATAGAAATCCTTGGAAAGTCATTTTTAGGTAGATATTCGATGAAATCTTCTCATCTGAGGAAAGAATCGCATGAACTGCAGTAATACTATTCCATGCTTTAGCAACATTAGAGCCTAAATCAAAGAAAACAAGGTTTATCAGCTTCTGGGCGTTGCTGAATAGCAAGTAGCTTAATGTAAGATTAGTACTTCTGCCTTGATTAACTTGGCTCATAAAGAACGCAAGAATATCTTGGTCTAAGTTGAATTCCCTGGAGGAACCTGAATGAAACATGAATATCTGATGAAGAGCAGCATAAGCATTCTTCAATAACAATTCATCATTCTTGACGTATTTTACAAACCAATTAACCACATCAGCATCCTTAATTGAAATTATTCTTGGAACAAAGTACTCCGCGTTAGAATGTAGAAATCGATCCATCTCATCAATACCAGCCCAATATGAAAAATTAGATAAGGCAATTTCAGTAAGGGTGTAGTTCTTCTGCGTTTTTATAAGCTGTAATATTGCTTCGTGAAAGACCATATTGTCAGCAAGATACCTCATACAGTTGTCAGGCATATCTTTCAACCTGACCTTAATGATATCTCTCAATGTTTCTGAAGAGCAGTGTTGTAACAAAAATAATACTGTTGACATCCATGTTTGATTGCTGAAGAAAAGACAATCCAGATTAAATTTGTCGA
>JALGPX010000008.1:103824-121401 GCA_023515795.1 Amoeboaphelidium occidentale | reverse complement strand
CGATATCTCTCAATGTTTCTGAAGAGCAGTGTTGTAACAAAAATAATACTGTTGACATCCATGTTTGATTGCTGAAGAAAAGATAATCCAGATTAAATTTGTCGACAAGCTCAGTTTCCTCTTGCAAATCCCTCTCATATGAAACAAGAGCCCCAAGAAAGATATCCACAAAATCAAACAGTTTTGAAAAGGTTAATTCTGATTCAGCAAACACGCTCACATAAGAAGCTAAAGGTTTTGAATTACAAGAACAAACCACCAGCAAGCATTCAAGCCCTTCTTTCCTAACAACATTGGATCCACTAGATATCCATGCTTTGACGCTAGCGCTGAAGTCTTTAAGAAATAGATTTTGGTGTCTCTGCAACAAACGTATCGTCTTTGATCTTATGGCTTCATCATAATCTGGTCTTGTAAAGACACCCAATTTCTTGATGACTTGTTCACTGAAATTCTCGGCGGAGAAGTTTTGGAATTTCGCAAGTAAACTCTCGATCTTCTGCGATGAGTTACTCGAAATTGCTTCATCGATGATATTGCACAGAACTGAATTCACTTCGTCGCTAGTCACGCGCAACTTTCCGAATATGGGAATCAAGCTATGGTTCAAATCGTCTAACTTGGACACAGCTTCTGTAAGTGAGCACGTCAAATGGAGCTGTTGTAAGTCGAAATCTGCTAAAACAGCCAATATCTCATCCAAAGTTACATCCTTCAAGTCATGTCGGTCACGTTTTCCAGAAGTAGGCTCAGCGATCCGTTCCAGCGCTTTTATAACATACTCCATACAATTATTTACTATTTCCGAGGAACCTGGTTCTCCATCAATTACTTTTAATACTTTCAATATCTCATTCAAATTCAACAGACTTAAATCGAACCGAGGATATTGCTCTGCTACCAATATAAGCGCCTCCCTGGAAGTTTCCTGTCCATCTTTAATTAAACCTGAGACCAGACTTTTCAGGTCGTCATCATGATTAACACTGAAACGCAATACTTTAAACAAATCCTTGAAATAATCTGTTGTAGGACTACAATTAAGGAACTCTTCTATACAGATATTGAAAACAGATTTGTACCACTCCGAGCTCAAATCAAAGCTGCAACTGGACTCCATAATATTTGACAAACTGCGGAGTAGTATTCGTAAAACAGCCTTGTCTTGTTGCAACATTTGGCCAGTAAAGAACGAAGCTCCATACTTTTTCAATAGAGTAGATTTCTTTTCAGCGGATAATTTTTCCAAGCAAGTACCAACACATTCAATTAGGCAAGGATATTGTGTAACGTCGACGCCTTCCTGTCCAGCTACAGCGAAGCAGCATGATGCAACAAACTGCAAATTCTTTTCACTTGAAACAAGACCATTTAAGCACGCATAGTAAGCAATCTCAATTGAAGCTCTTCTTACTACGCTGTCGTTATTGCCATCTTGAACATGAAAGCTCAGAGAATTATAAATCAATTTCAATAGCTCTGGGACGTGACCACTTAGCATTACGTGAACTTTTGAAATATCCTTACAGGACCATTCCTTCTCAGGATCACCACTATGAGGATTATAACCAACAGAGGCATGCAAATGCTTGACCTGATGAGGAAATCGCAACCATACAACCAAACAACGCAGCATAATCTCGTAAAACTGAATCAACTCCTTCAAAGTAAGCCTGTACACAATGCACTCCTCAGACATGGCCAAGTATGACTCCCCAGAGAATGAAAATGAAAGCGTTAACGGAAAGAATTTGATTTCATATGCAGCTTGACTCTGGTATGCGCCTTGCACAGCTGAAACAATGCTTTCGTGCAAAGATTCCATCATTATAAATACATCTTTGACTATTAAATGGAATGTAACAGCGTCCCCTCTCAGCAGCTGACGGTTAAAGAAGAACTCTGAGATTTCGTATTGGTGTCTTCGCCGCAATTCATCGGCTGTTTCGATTGTCATTCTGCGGTAAGAAGTTAGGCGCGCGAGACGGAACATTTATGTACGTGAGGGAGGTAGGTAGCTCACCGATAGCGCGACACAATAAACTTAGTCGCACATTCTTTAGTGGAGCATGAAGAGTTTCACGGATCTATTCAAAGCTCAAACTCATGTCGATCTTACTAAAACTATTCAGGAGTGCTTGGAGCTGGATAATAGCAAGTGGCCATCTTTAGTGTACTGTCCTCCGTTTGCTGCATCCAGGTTGCTTCATGTGGTTGGATTTGAGAAGCCTGGTCGTGTCTTGTACGTGTGGTATTCCAAGGCTAAGGAACAAGTATGTCTTAATTTAAACGAAATATTGACGCATATCTTCGGCTTTAGAAGTATTCACACATTGACATGTTCAGCTTAGATGACCAAAGTGTGCAGCATTTGTACGTTCATGAAGGTCATAATCAAATTGTGGCTGCATCAACGAGTATCGACCTTCAGCTTATGATATTCACGTTGTATATTACTGAGCAAAGTCACTATGCTTCTTATTTAGTGGAGCTAAAGTATCCGCATAGAGTTTTTGGGTTGAAGCCAACGAGGGAGCAAGAGAAGATTCAGGTAAGGAACACTTTAAAATTTCAGCTGATTAGCATTATAGTTCTTGGAGCATGTCGAAAACACAGGCGGAAACAAATTCATTTATAGGTTTCTTTTTCATCAGAGTTCTATTGTTGAGCTATATCATTTGATCGTAGAGAAGCATGGCGACAAGGAGATTGCGTTGGTTGAGCAGCCACAAAAGGAACGTGTGATTAGTAGGAAGAATTGTATCTTCAATTTTGATATTATGGAACAATGCGCTTATCTATTGTCCAGTTCTTTATGTGGTGGTGTCCAGTCTGGTAGTTCAAGCAGTCTGATATCAGCTAGCGAAACTGCTACCGACGTGCAACTTACAATTGGTCGCTTTCTAAAAGGATCATACACTAGCAGAGATATATCACTGAAATGCAATGGCGACTTCAATGCAAAAAACCCTAATGTTGACTTTTGCCGGTTTAAACATGGTTTGTTGGAGTATCTTGTCGTTTCACTTTTAAATGGCAACAATGAACTGTGTATTTTTATTATTCAGGAATGTTCAGGAGACCTCGATTTACATTTGTCTTACAAAATACCTCTCTTAGATGACGGTCAGAAGTTTAGTTTAATGATAATTAATGCAATGTGTTATGTGATCATTGAAGACGCCCGCTTCTACGCTCTTGACTGTTTGTATTATCATGAATGTGAAATAGTGATGGAGTTTTCTGGGCTTAAAACGATCGGGGCTGTTTTTGACTGTAACCACTTCCCACTAATTCAGAAAACTAACGGTAATGAATGTTTTGTTTACAAAGATCAAGTCATTCATCAAGTTGAGCTGAACATTGAGGCAATATTGAATGGTTTAGTTCATGAGTATACCTCATCGTCGACTGGAACTGTTTCTGATTTATCAAAAAGACTGGCACATATTTTGTTCTCACATTCAAAACTTACAGTTCCTCAAGTTCGTGGATTTTTCGACAAGTTAATCAAGTCCAACAAGATTAACAACACTCTTCACTGGTTTTTAGAGAATTTCTTGCTTGTTCGATGCTTTAATGAAGTGTTTGATGGTCTCCTAGAAGAGGTAGATGCTATTGTTGCTTGCAACACTTTGTTATTATGTTTGCCTATTCCCAAGTATTTGAGTAAACAGACAGGAAGTACCACATGGACTCTCAATAAGGATGGATATGGAACAAAGTTTGCTTTCAACTCCTCCTTGTTAAAATCGCCACATTTCTTGTTGGAAAGTTTCGATTTGGATTCTTTATTGAAGGAGCCTCACATTAAAAAAGGCGTCATTGATCTTAGTATGAGGAATGTTTCTTCAAGTTCAGAGTCTAGCACAAATAGTAGTAATACCAAGAAAAAATGGGATTCCCTTCTTTCCAAATTGTTTTCTCCGAGCACGGCAAGTCCTCGAATTGCCAGTTCTGCTCCTGCTTTCGCCAGTTACTTGGACGATGAAAGCTCTGCTTTATTTGATGATTCTATTCCTAGGAAACAGTTCACTTCAGCGTTAGAATCATTTGTATTGGACATGTATTCAAAAGTCAACAGCTTGAATCATAACCCTATTAGCTTATCAAGTGTAAAGAATTCTTCTTCTGGATCAGTATCGGTGAGCTCTTCATTGGCTCCTACTGCTGCTTCAGGTTCTTTCATGACGAAGGGCGCCCATGGCTCAAAGAGCTTAACGCTGGCGAACTCAAACATGAGTAAGGCTGAAAGTTTAGCTAAAAGAATATTACATGAACAAACGAACGCTAGCAGTTATGTTTGGTCAATGCTGTTTGACTTGGTTGATTTTCCAAAGACATCCAGTATAATGCAATCTTGCGAATGTCGACACTGCAAAGGAACTTCTGGAAGTGGCTTTAGAAGTCGCATAGAATCAACTACGCCCTCTCCAAGGATCGGCGGCCGAGATATTTCTAAAGCTCACAAAGATAACAAATATGTATACAAAGTGCTACAAAAGCAACAGCAGGTAGAGAATGCTTCGTTGAAAAGTCCAGAATTTGTTGAGCCTGTCAAGAACATGAAGGAATATTTCAACCTTCTTCATGAGTTTTATTCAGCTTTTAATTTTCATTGTTTCCCAGCTCCAACCGAATTCTCTTCAAAGTTTGCTATTTTTGGCCTTCATTGTCTAAGTGAAGCTGTATTCCTACAATATTTGGATCATGGAGTCTTCAGATTGACAGATTCATTTATGAAGCATGCGGCTGATGTTTTGATTATGAAGAACAATACGGCTTTCTTTATTCAGATTATTTCTCGATTTCACGAAGACAGTAAATACACAAAGAGCTTGAAGTGTGTAAGCAAAAAGTCCAGCAGTCGTGATATTCAATCGGAGTTACTGGAATCTAAACTGTTTCAAGCGAGTACTTCAAATCCCCACATCTTCTCTACTCATGTAAATCGCACAGACAGCGAAGGAAGGCTGCTTGGTAATGATTTAATGGAGTCGGCTTTATCAGAAACTCAGCCCATAAGGAAGAAGAGCACGAATGCAGTGCAATTTTTTAAGCGCTTGTCAATTCAGATTTCATCGTCGTTTAATTCTGGATCAGGAAATTCAGAGAATGAATTAGATTTGGCCACAGATAGCTTGGAAGCTTTTGATATCGAATTGAAGGAAGATAACGAAACGAAATCTGCAGTAGGTCTGGAAAGGATTTCGAATTCTTCGATTTCGGCCTCCTCTACTCCTATTCCAATAGGTTCAGCACATCAAAGAGATCGAAAACATTTCACATCAGAAGGGATTTACCTGAGCGGTAATAACAAATCTACTTCTATCTCTGCTTCTTCATACGATAATAGTCAAATGGTCTTAGGAGAGACTTTCAGAACTAGATCTCAAATACAATTAAGATCTGCTACTCCTGATGATATTTCAGAAGCAGACGAGAATGATTTATCTCCTCAAGTTCAGGTCGAATTCCTTCCGTTTAAGTTGCTTAGCAAACATCTTAGCAGTAAAGAGGTCGTTTCTAATTTATCAGAGCTGGAACTATGGAATGAAATGTTGTAGAACTCTATTTTGCATTCAATGAAGTTTGGCTGTTGCGAAGAACAGTAACTTGCTCAAAATCTTTAAATGGATCATCATCTTCACTGTTCAAACTTGATCGAGTGGTTCTGCTATCGGCTTGCTCCAATGATGCAAAAGAGCCGTTCGTTTGCCTAATGGCATCGATGGCCGAAGTTGTAGAGCGTAATTTAGGGTCAGCTTTGCCCATTTCCTCCATGTTTACCATTTGAGCAGTTGAGCGACTTAGTAATGCTTTGTGTAAGTTGAAACCAGACTTGGAGGATTTCATCTTGACTGATGAATTCGAGCTGATCGTGTTATTCTCAGAAGTATAATACGAATTGGAAGGGATTTTGCTAGCATGAGGGTCTGTTTGCAAGTACTGTTTGATATCATGCCAACATATTTCATCATCGTCTAGTGTGGTTTCCATCTTCTGCTTTCGTAAAATAGATGGCATAGCTTCTTCCATCTCTTGAAACTTATTCAAGATTGCGGTGTTTTCTTCAAATTCTTTAAAATTGGAAAGATCATATCGATTTTTAAATTCTGGCTTGTATGGAGGTTCCTTGTTTCGTAAAAGAGTAAAGTTTGTATCTTTGAAGAAAGGATGTGCTTTAAGTTCTGCAGCGCCAAATTTACTTCCTATGCGTTTCTTTGGATCCTGAAAATTAAATTAAATATCTGGAGCTTACTTTGATCAACATCTTTTTGATAAAAGCTTTAGCTTCCGTCGAAACCGTGACAGATTGCGTCTTGTTTGTATGCTTGAATGGTGGATCTTTCCGCAGAATGTTCCTGAACGTAGATTTTTGATTCTTTCCAACGAAAGGAGTGCTACCGTAAAGCATTTCGTACAATAAAATACCTGTACTCCACCAGTCTACTGAAGAAGAGTATCCGTTGCCGAGAAGAGCTTCAGGAGATACATATTCTTCTGTGCCAACAAAGGATTTTGCTTTCATGTCGGCTAATGTAGCCTCAGCATTGATCTGGTTGAACAAACCTCTGGATTTGATTATTTCAGGTTTTGCCTCGCTTTCACCAGCATCCTTTGACAAATCAAAATCTGCCAACATAATGTGACCAGATGCTTGAATTAGAATGTTTTCAGGTTTTAGATCCCTGTATATGTAGCCTTGTAAATGCAAATACTCTAGTGCGCTGATAATCTCCGCTATTATGAACTTTGCGACGGATTCAGAGAGCGTTTTTGTTGGTGATCGTTGCAAGACATTGTAAAGTTCTCCTCCAGCACAATAGTCCATGATCATGTAAATGTAATTAGGCGACTGAAAGCAGTGATGAAGAGGTACAATAAACGGATGGTTCAAGGATATCAACATGTCTTTCTCTAGCATGACTCTACCAACCTTTTCGCGTGCAATCATTTCTTGTTTCGACAGGACTTTCATAGCATACATCATGAAGGTGTCTTTTTCTACAACCACATAAACTTTTCCAACTGCGCCCTTTCCTATTAACGACAACTTCGCGAAATCGGTAAAAGTTTTCTCGTTTGGTGTTGTCTTCACAATACCAGATCGAGATCTTGCTGGAGAACCTTTTGGTTTATCAGGACTATCAGCTTTCAGATCAGTAAGCGACACCGCAGGTGATGTTTTCCTCAGGAACCGATCTGAAAAAGACTTCTTCATCTTGCAATTCAAAATACAGTTTATTTATAGAATTGTTTCAGCTCAACGGATGTTGAACTTTGACACTAACTCTCCAAACGCATTCATATCTGGAATATCTTCTTTAGGGTCAATTTTAACATTGATAAAACCAGCTTTGGTATCGTCAGACAAGGCACACGAAATCGCATCACTCAAATCTTTCTCGGTCTTGCACGAAGCGCACCAACAAGTCTTAGAATTTTCGTGGCCGAAAAATCCAGATGCAAGCTCACAATAGTTCCAGCTCTGTAATTTGTTGTACGGGCCTGGGTGAATAGCATCTTCAATAGCATAAGTGCTGTTGTTTAACAAAATGATGATTGGATTCTGCTTTTGATCTTTGATCATACTCAAAGCTTGAATAGTCATTTGTAACGCTCCGTCTCCGATAACTGCCACAACTCTCTTCTTGCTTTTGGTCGCTTCAGCATAACCGGTAATTGCTCCAGCGGCCCAACCAATAGAGCCGTACTGCATTTGAACCTGTAAGTCACAACCCTCAGGAATGTACAATTTACGGCTCAAAAACCAGGCAGAACCACATTCCAATACTAAGGCTGTATTACACGACAAAATTGCTTGAATGTGCGCAGCTAGCATTGGCTCATCAATCTGCTGATCGCTTGGTTTCGCTACATCACACCATTCCTTGTAACCATTCGCGCCGCCAATATTTCTGCGTGAAATAACTTCATTTTTATCGGTATTTGGCCAATTCAATAGTTGATTATATCTCTTGCGCAACCACTCTGGATGACGGGTCTTTCCATTCTCAAACCAATTTGAATCATCTTTGGCCATAGTTTGAAACTGTTTCAATAGTTCAGGCTTCTGAATTGAAGCCATTTCGCACATAGAAGCCTTGTCGGCAAATGCATCAAGAAAATCAAGTGTTGAAACGTGATGATAAACTGTTCCGTCAGGAAATTTGACATGGGTTGAGGCAAGATCACTTGAATCTTCGATGGATATCATTTTCTTCTCTACAGATGCTCTGCTAGAGTGTCTCAACCCATAATCAGACGGATATACACCAATTCCCAAAACCAAATCAGAACTTTGCATAATCTGTTCAATGTAAGATGGTACCGACAGAGCACCCCAATAAACACCAATAAAAGGCATCTCAAAGCGCATATCTTCATTCTCATTATCCTCCATTGCAGCCAAATATCTCGCATTTGGTTCAAACACGACAGGGACTTGTAAAAAGCTAGACAACTTTCTCAAACGAGCCATTGATTTCTGAATATGACCAATACTCGGGCCAACAAGAATAACGGGCTTCGATGCACATGACCAAGCTTTTAGAATCATGTTAATTGCAATATCCAAAGATTCAGGACTTGTTTCAGGCGTGTCCAAACCAAGATTTTTTGGTGAAGGAATTTTAGCGCTAACCAAGTCACAGCAGACTTCGATATACACAGGAGCGCGCTTCTTAATAGCAGCATAGATTGCCTCATCAATTTTAATGTTTGCACCTTTTGGATTGTCGATACGACAGGAACACACGACAATATCAGCCATTGCATTCAAAGACGTCTCAGATGAAAACTCACCAATAGAATGATGGACATTTCTTGGACTATTAGCAACATCCTTAGAGTTCATGGTTCCTGCAATTACAATAAGCGGCAACCTTTCAGCTCTTGCTCCTGCGACAGCTGATGCCAAGGCAAGCGTTCCGACATTGAACAATGTGACAACTGCACCAATACCCTTCGCCCTCGCATACCCATCAGCAGCGTATCCTATGGGATATCAGAACGTTATTAATTATTGCTTTTACCTGCTATCAATTCATTGGGACATGAAATGGCTTTCAACTCGCCATCTTTGGGGAACATGGAGTCAAGCAAGTTCAAATTAAAGTCGCCCGGAACAACAAAAGCTTCAGTGATACCCAACTGCCTCAAGCGCGCAGTTAAATACGTCCCGACAGTAAATTCGTTCATGTCGCCCATAAAAATATCGCTGTTTCAAAGTTTCTATCAAAAAAAATCTGTTTGCACGCAAATACATTGTTTACTAATTAAACTCCGCCACCACTTCTTTCTGGGCTAGGCTGATGTAAGTTGGCAACCATTTGTGCAAACTTTGTTGGCTTTCTAATGTCGGACGTTTCAATTAAAATTTCAAGGAACTCATCAAAGTCCACGATGCCTTTCGTCTTGGTCTCAACTTCAGACAATAGCGCAGTCAATAAATCATCATTCTCTTCAAAGTATTGCTTTCCAAATAATTGTTTCAAGTCCTTTGAGCTGATAACGCCATCTCCATCATAGTCCAATGCCTTGAATTCATTTTTCAAGTATTCAACTTCATCAGGTTTAAAATATGCTCTGCTGGTGTTGACATCTAATCCCATAGTTTTCAAGTATTCATTAGCGTTTTGCAATTCTTTCTTTTTGCGAGCAGAATCCCATTTGAGTTCTTCTGCCATGATTTCTATAATTCTAGGCAACGAGTGTTTGGCAGCTTTAGCACTCAAGAAAGCAAGCCTTGTTCTTCTACCAATAACATCAACAACTGTGCAAGCATACTCTCTTCGGCAAGCATATCTTACTTCGGCTTCAATAAAATGATATGGATATGCCAATCGTTTTCCCATCAACGGCCATCGTTCACCAGTCTGAACTGCCAAAGCGGCAACAGAACCAGCACGATCTCCATAATTGTGGCATAGATGCTGCGCAACTTCTGTTTCCATACCATAGTGCTGGATTATTTTGATGTAGGAGTTTGGATTATATCCATGAGTCCCGATTAATAGAATATCTTCGGTGCTGCAAGGCTGAGATGGATTCAAATCGAAAACTTCAATAGCTTTGTCAACTGCTTCTTCGGCCATCTTTCTGTACGTGGTCCATTTTCCGCCACCGACAGTTAAGAGACCTTTGTCACTAACAAAAACTAGGTGATTTCTAACTAAAGCAGCAGTGTTTGAGGAATTTGGATTTCGCACCAGAGGTCTAATACCACTCCATGCGGACAAAACATCACCTCTACGAACTTTGATATCAGGACTCAAATAACGAGCAACTTCATTCAGAATAAACTGAATTTCCGATTCTGAAGGCATAGGATCATAAGAGACTTTAGTTGGAGCATCAGTTGTTCCAGCCACAGTGTTTCCTTCCCATGGCAAAAAGAAAATAACTCTTCCATCAGAAGTTGCAGGATCAATAAGACCCATATGATCAGGTGCGTAATAATGCGGAAGTACAATATGAACACCAGAGGAAGGAGACAATATTTCTTGACATGAAGGATCATCCATCTTTCGAATAGAGTCGCAAAATGGCCCAGTAGCATTAATAACACCCTTAGCCTTAATTTCCCAAGTTTTTCCAGTGAGCGTATCAACTACAGAAGCCCCACAAAGAACTTCTTCGCTGTCACCATCTCTTTTATGCTCTCGCTTCTTTCTTAACAATTTCGTAACTTCCACATGGTTTGCAACATCAGCACCATAGAAGATCGCAGTTAACGCCAAAACAATATTCATTCTAGAATCATTCTGTTGACCGTCATAGTAAACTACTGCTCCCTTCAAATTTTCAGATTTGAGCATAGGGAATTCCTTCAAAGCACGAGTCTTCGTTAAAAAGTAACTAGACTCCAAGTTCCTGGAACCAGCAACCAAGTCATAAGCTTTAACACCAGCGTAATAGTATGGTAACTGCCACCATTTATAAATTGGACACATTATAGGCAGTGGTGTTGCAAGATATGGAGCAACCTTCAATAGTGTGTGTCTTTCTGACAAAGCTTCATGAACCAACTTGTACTGTTCCATATCCAAGTTCCATACTGCTTTCTCAAGGTATCTTACACCACCATGGACCAACTTTGTGGACTTACTGCTTGTCCCTGATGCAAAATCATCTCGCTCAACAAGCGCAACTTTCAATCCTCTAGCAGCAGCATCTAAAGCAACACCTGTTCCGGTAGCTCCTCCACCAATAACCAAAAGATCGTATTCTTCTCCATTCTGAAGTTTCTGAAGTATTTCCTGTCTAGTCGGTGGTTGCCAGTGTTGAATATTCTTTTGTGGGGCAACACTCGACGATGACGCTCCAGACTGAGACTTTGGCTTTGGTGCAGAGGAATCCAGCCGTAATGTTTTCGATTGAAAGGAATAGTAAGTGGCACATGATACTCCAGCAGCACTGGCCAAAACTAAAATATTCCTTCTGAACATTGTGATGCAATTGAGAAAATCTATTGATGTCAAAATTCACGATCACCCCGAGATTCCAAGGGACCGTCATAAGGCGGTGGCGACGGCCTAGGAATGCTACTGGCCACGGCTATTTCGATATGATCTTCCGGAATCGTAACGTTTTCTGACTGAACAGGATCAGCTGCGTTTGATATGTCTTCTTCTTGTATGACATCATCAACAAGACTATCACGACTTCCAGTGTTTGAATTAAGTAGAGAATGTATAGGGGAAACCATTGTAGAGAGCGGTACATTATCATCCGTAACATTGTGACCAGAATGCACTGATGATGTAGATGAGCTTATCGCTGAGAAATTTGAAGGCATAACTTCACTTATGCTCAACCGAACATGATCTTGTGGTAGTCTCTTAGAGTACAGTGGCGGAGGTACGGCTTCCACAGCTTCTTCGAAAGGAATTGCGTCTTCTTCGTCTTCGAACGCATTCCTGGAGCGACTGTCGTCATTGCTGCGTTGCCGATTCCTCCCGCACCTAAAACATCCTCTGCTCCTCTTTCCAAGATTCACACACATGACCAGAGTCATTAGAATTATAATGTAAACGCCCAACGCCAAAGGCGACGAGAAGAATGAGCCACGATCAGGGCTTGATCCAGAAGAATCATCGTCAACGTCCTGTGGCTGAATAGTCGTGGGATTATCTCCAACTGATGTAGGCGATGCTATGACAATGTCATTAGTCCATGCGTCAATGTTTCGTGTTGGCGTCGGCTGATCAACGCAAAGCACTTTGGCTTGAATGAACACAAAGCTAAGCCACAGTATATCATGCCGCAGGATCATATCAAAATTATTCATTATCAGCAAAAACTCTTAATGCTTTCAAAACGAGAATTATTCAAAATTCAATTGTAAGTATCCGAGTGGACGTTTGTCGATGTGAAGAAATTTCGAATTGAACAATCTCAGGGGCAAAATTGCGCAGAGAATCTCCGTTTCATCATTTGCGTGGCCAACTCGGAAAATTACGGTTGAGCCTCCAAAATTTCTAAATGACCACTGACCAGAACGAACCTTATGAAGTAAGACAAGCACGGGCTTCTTTAGGTCAAGCTCTCAACAATC
The DNA here is from genome assembly GCA_023515795.1 of Amoeboaphelidium occidentale. NCBI lineage: Eukaryota > Fungi > Aphelidiomycota > Aphelidea > Amoeboaphelidium > Amoeboaphelidium occidentale. The sequence goes on along the minus strand of JALGPX010000008.1, from coordinate 108,839 downwards.
CATCACAACAATTATTCCACGCTATTCGAAAAGACAAAGTAACAATTACGGGCTTTAATTGAATTTACTAACAACGCAACAGACAGTCCTTCAAATTAAGCAGGAGCTCATTCAGCAGTACATTGCACCCAAACCGGAAGTTCTCTCAACAAGACCTCCATCAACAGGTCAGTCAGAGCGAGCATAAGTCGCAACCTGAACGAAAGTAATAGAATATGTTCCGTTTTATTCAAATCGCTGTTAGAGTCATCTGCTTTACAATGTCCGTGTTTTCCACCAGAACTCTGAACTCATCAAACGACAATTTGCCATCGCCGTCCTTATCAGCCTGAATTATGGTTTTATCGACAATTTGCTGTAATTGTGCATCCTTCAGGTTTGAGCCAACCATCATTTTAAGCACCAGGAATAGCTCGCCATTAGAAATGAATCCATCTCTGTCCATATCATAAACTTTGAAGGCGAACTTGAGCTTTTCAATTGGGTTGCCTTTTGCTGAGAATGCACTCAAGCCCAAAAGGAACTCTTTGAAATCAACATCACCACCGCCATCTTCATCAAAAATATCGATGACCCGGGAGGCTAATGGATTGCTAGCGATTCCTGGTATAGATAGAAACTCATCTTTATCAATAGAACCAGAATTATTCTTATCCAGCTTCATGAATCGCCTATACAGACGCTGTATCTCATCTATTGTGACTACACTCGAATGAGTTATAAGGTGAACAGATCAATTTACAATTAGAAGTATTCTGGATTTCATCTAATTCTTTTGCACCAGCTTGTCCCATGATGTGAAGTTGTTGTGATCAAACAGGTGAAAGAACCACAAGAAGTTGAGGTTTTGGGTGTAGGTCAAGTGAAAGTCTTTACAGCGATAATTTAAAATCGTAAAATGATCATGCGACACACAGTAGGCTTGTGGATGATTATGGCGCGAGCTTGATTAAATTGAAACCAACAACTAGGATCAGCTTAAACTTCCATGAATGAGCATATAATAGATACCACGAGAATCTATTTGGTATAAAATACACCTCGGAGTTTAGAAACGTTTCGCATGAAACAGTGGTATCTCGATGCCCAAATTTTTCAGCGGAATGACGTCAAGAAACAAGAGGAGACGCACAATTGCGAAATACACCTTCAGCAGCTCAGACGATGACTTTGAAGAGGACATTGTGTCGGCTGCAAAAAGCAACGGAAAAGCTAAAAGGGCTGCACCTGTACAGTACTCTGATGACAGCGAATCTGAGTTCGATTTGGACGCGGCTGAGGATTCTGGTAGCGATGATACCGAAGTAACTGAGGATCCTGACGTATTGGCAGAAGATGAGGATGAATTGGCTTTGGTACCACATGCTGAAGCTGAACTCATTGTGACGCCTCCTACATTGGGCGTTTCAAGCACGAAAACGTCAGCCACACGTTCTCGCTTTGTAGTATCTGATAACTCTGAGGATGAATTTGAAGATCAGCCTCCAGCGCCTACTGCTACTGTTCAGAGGGTGCCAAGGCAGCGCACAATGCTTGAGATCCCAGCTGAAGATGTCCCAGTACAAGAGAATAATCCGCCAAGTTCTTCATCAGAAGAGTCTGAAGAAGAGTTGACAGAGGAACAGATCGCTGAAAGAAATCGCAGGAGGGCTGAAAGGGGTGAAGTTATTTACCGTAAAATGCAGCAACGTCTCGTCACGAACATGAACGAACACCATCAGGATAGTTGGACGATCGATTGGGAAGAAGTCGATAAGAAAAACAAGGAACGACTTGCTGGGATTAAAGAAGCAGAACAACCTGAAGATTTAATTAATGTCAAACTTTTACCTTTTCAGAAAGAAGGTCTCTATTGGATGTGCCAGCAAGAGGACTCTGCAATTAGCGGCGGATTGTTGGCTGATGCGATGGGAATGGGGAAAACAATTCAAACCATTTCATTAATGCTGGCCAAGAGATTGGAAAAGCCCACTTTAGTTGTCTGCCCCGTGGTTGCGTTGTTTCAATGGAGGGACGAGATTAAAAAGTTTACACCAGAAGGACATTTCAAGATTTACATTTTCCACGGTGCTGATAAAATTACAGACAAAGATGAATTATTACAGTATGATATTGTACTGACATCCTATGCAATTATTGAATCTTGTTTCAGAAAAGAAAAGACTGGTTTTACGAGGAAGAAGCAAAAGGTGTTTGAGAAATCTATTTTGCATGACATTCATTGGGGTCGCATTGTGCTGGATGAAGCGCATAGTATTAAAGATAGATTCTGCTCAACGGCTCGTGCTGTGTTTAGCATGAAGGCGGATAAAAAATGGTCATTAACAGGAACGCCTCTACAAAATCGTGTTGGAGAGCTTTACAGCTTGATCAAGTTTGTTAGTTTCGAACCTTACAATTTGTACTTTTGTACCAAGTGTCCATGCAGGAGCGCTTCATGGAAATTCTCAGATGGAGCAAGATGCGACGACTGTGGGCACAGAGGAATGGCTCATTTCTGTTGGTGGAACAAAATTATTCTTAAACCAATTCAAAGATACGGCTCTAATGGTGATGGTCTTGTTGCATTTAAGCGTTTAGGTGTCATTCTTGATCAATTGATGCTGAGACGTACGAAAGAAGAGAAAGCCGATGATCTTGGTCTGCCTCCAAAAATTGTTGAAGTTCGTCGAGATTACTTCAACGATGTTGAAGAGGATTTTTATGTTGCACTTTATGCTGAAAGTAGAACACAGTTTGCAAATTATGTTAGAGCTGGCACCGTATTGAATAATTACGCACACATTTTCGAGTTGTTGAGTAAGCTTCGTCAAGCTGTTGATCATCCGTATTTGGTCGTTCACAAAAGAGCATCTGAAGAAAATCCTGGAACTTATGTTTGTGGTATTTGTCACGATGAAGCAGAAGAGCCTATTGCGGCTAGATGTAAGCATGTTTTCTGTAGAGAAGATATATCGCAGTATATGGATTCTTACTTAGTCGAAGGAAAGCCGGCAGAGTGTCCAGTGTGCTTCGTCCCACTTGCAATTAATTTAGATCAAGATGAACTGGCGGAACCAAAATTCGAAGAGAAGCCTAGCAATTACAATTCCCATAATTCTATTGTTAATCGTATGTTGAATGCCGCTGCAACGTCAGAGGTCATTGATGGCAAACAATTCAATTGGACTTCCAGCACAAAGATTGAAGCTCTTTTAGAAGAACTAGAAAAGCTCAGAAAGTCTGACAGAACTCTAAAATCTATCGTGTTTTCACAGTTTGTTTCGTTTTTAGATATTGTTCACTGGCGTTTGGGTAAAGCTGGCTTTAGATGTGTGAAACTAGACGGAAGAATGAGTCTTGAACAGAGAGATTCAATGATCAAAGCTTTCATGGAAAATCCTCAAGTTACAGTGTTCTTGATCAGCTTGAAAGCTGGTGGTGTTGCGTTGAATCTGACTGAAGCCAGCAGAGTGTTCTTGTTAGATCCTTGGTGGAACAGTTCAGTCGAGGACCAAGCATTGTCAAGAATACACCGACTAGGTCAAAGAAGACCTGTTAAGATTACAAAGATTATTGTAGAGAACTCTATCGAGTCGAGAATTGTGCAGCTACAGGAAAAGAAGCAACTTTTGTTTGACAGTGCTATCGGCAAGGATTCTGCCGCGTTGGATCGTTTATCTTTGGAGGATCTCAGTTTCTTATTTCAAATGTGAGCATATTGAGCTGAAAATATAAAATCTTGTTAAGCTAAATCACGGTCACTCTTTCACAGACGCGTTCAACGAAGCAAATCAGTATTACAATTCTTTTCATAGAATATCAATGTGAGCTGAGTAATGAAAACATCATTTTCGCTTCTTTTGAACGCGTTAATTCGAGAAGACTCAAAGCGTGCTGAACCTTGTCGAAAAATTTCACAATCAGAAAACAAAAATCACAACTGACCCAAAAAGCCCAAAATATTACTTCATTCATTTATCGAATTAACCTCCGAATTTCAAAGCCAAAATTAGGATAATCACAACGACCAGAATTATAATGATTATGATAGAGAGAAACTTGTTAGTCGTTGCTCTACATTCTTGTCAGTTTGACAGAAAGATACAGGCCTTACCTTCTTGCCATGTCCCGAAGTATTCTTATGTTTCTATCAATGTACGAATTAGCATCATCCAACTAAAGATACTCAATTAGATCTTCCATTCGCAGAAGTGTACCGTATCCGTTGCCCTCAGAATCTGTTGGCGCTGGTTGCGCAGAGTCTCAAGAGTCGATGCTCCGATTTCTTCTGTTTCAAGCGCGATCCTGTGAGAATCTTCCAAGCGGCGTGAGGCGTCGTTGAGTTTGTTGGTGCCAACCAGAAGCCTCGAACGCTGATCATTTGATACAACGTCTTCCCTGCCTGTTGGTAAACCCCCAAATAATTGATCCCTCTCAGACGGTTTAGCAGAAGCGCTTTTGAGGTCTGCTCGTAATTTTTCATAGTCCACTCTGTATTGCCTTAGTTTTGGCTGAAGTCTTGTCCGAATCGATGGTGGCAAAGAACTGAGTTCCATTTCCATGCTTTGCAACTACAAATGTCAGCCTCTATTATAGAAGGTAGTACAATTTCATCCGCTTCGTCTAATTCTCTTTCTGCTTGGCGCAAAGTCGTCTTGCGTTGTTCTACTCAATTAGGCCTCTTTTGGTTCAATAGGTACCGACTGACTGGGTTGCAGAGACAGGCGTATTGATCTTTTTCGCTATCGACTGTGAAATGCTTTGATAATCCTGTTCGTATCGTTCGAATAAGTCAGACATGTTAGCGTGGATCGTCACGAGTCACAAAAAGAGGTTCGAATCTATTTATAGATCTTTACGAAGAGCTTCGGTCTAAACTCAAAGCACCAACTAAAGGATGTACTTCTGTTTCTTTAATTTGTGCCTTGTACGGAAATAGGAGCTCTTTAGCTGGCAGAATATCTAAAGCGGAAACAAGTTGAAGCATTCCTTCGTGGTTCAGTTGAGTAACTACATTCCCAACAACCTTGTGC
>JALGPX010000008.1:79274-103803 GCA_023515795.1 Amoeboaphelidium occidentale | reverse complement strand
CGGAAATAGGAGCTCTTTAGCTGGCAGAATATCTAAAGCGGAAACAAGTTGAAGCATTCCTTCGTGGTTCAGTTGAATAACTACATTCCCAACAACCTTGTGCCTTCTTATCGAATTAAGAGAGCAAGGTGGTATCATAAAAAGATGCTCATTCTGATCTTCTTGTGAGAAGTCACAGCTCCAGTTATTGATCATATCATCAATGAGTGCTTTTCGTAACAGGCTTTGGTCTTCTTCTCGTTCAGGGTTTGTATCTTCCGCAGCACACAAACTATATCCGTATTCTTTAAACCATGCCGTTGTTGCTTCTAATAAGACTAAGAGTAAATTAGTGTCGGATGAAGTCGATTCACATGCAATTTTGTTTCCTATTTTAGAGGTCAAAATGTCTTGATTTTCCATCGCCTCTGTAGTAACAGTAACCAAATAATCTCCAGAAACATCCGCCAAAACTGTGCCAGCTGGAATGGTATATTCCTCAGCATTACACACATTACCATCCTTGTCTGCCTGCAGCTTCACATGAAAATCCAAGCTCTCTTCACTGAAGCTGTTCGAGTCAATTAAATTGTATGAAGGAGCTATAATTTTGTAAAAAGAATTTTCTTGTATCGTTAGAGCTCTTTCCTTCATATTATCGAGTAAAGCATCAATTGCTTTCGTTACAATTCTTGACTGATCTTTCAAGTAAATAGCAGCGCATCGTGCTTTATAGCTGTTATCCAAAGTCTCTATGCAATTATGCAATGCATCTTCAATATTTTGGCTTTTGTGGTCTAACGCTAAGATGATATTCCTCAAAGCAACTAATTCTCGTTTCAACACATCATCCTCTGGTGGAGACATCATAAAGGCCATTTCAATTAGTCTTGGCAAATCATTCATATCATGCTTAAGGTAAACTGTACTCGCATTATCATCAGATGACCAAGATCTCAAACTTAGCCTCACATATTCCAATTTAGACTGAAATTCTGACTCAAGACAAAAGCCATAAGAAAGGAGCAGCTCCTCGTTTGACTTTGGACCGTAATTATTAAAAACCTCAGAGCCTTCCTTTATGGCAACAGGCGTTCTAAAACTAATTCCATCCCGAGATCGTTCCCAAACAATCGGTGTTCCAGGTTCATGGTTACAACAATCCAGCAAGGGTAATAGACACGATGATGATCTGGTAAAATCCAAGAGTTCTTGTTTCTCTTTTGGTTCCAAAGGCAATGAAGTAAGACTATTTAGAAGCGATTCAGGATCTTCAGGAACCAAGCTCAAGAATCCTCTTGATTTGATCACAACGTACGCCCACAAGAAACTATCTGGACTGGCAGATAAGGAGAGCATTGAGAACGCATTAATTAAATTTTTGACAAGCCCATCCATCAGATCTCGCCTTCGTGTTCGTATCACAGCATCTAAACCACAACCTCCGAGATAATTTTGGATCTCATCATCATCCCACAAAAGGGCTGCCGGTATATCTTTGGGCAGACTTTGAAGATAACCGGTCCAGAAGGATTCTTTCGCGATAAGTGTGTCACATACCATAAACCCACATATCAACTCTTCAAACGTAAAGGTCACGCACACATTCTCATCCTTTCCACTCCCAGCGATAACAAAATCATCACCATCGTCATTTAGTAAAGTGATAGACCTGCACTTTTCGAATAGCATGTTGCCAAATTCTGAACTGTTCAGGATCGTGATGGGTGATATTGCCATTGCATATGGAATGCTCAATAGAATCTCATTCGGTTCCACAGGTTTATGCGTTGTAATATGTGACCCTTTGTCTTCAGAATACGACACCGCAATACCGTCTCTAAAATACGCGCCATTTTGCTTAGCCCAGTTTTCCATCAATTGGAGGTTTCAAAGAAGATAAGAATAACTTAATCATTTATTACTTCTTCATAAAGTCACTTAAAGATAAAGACACTTTCGGTTTATCCTGGTTGGAAACCATCTTTTGAAGACTGAGCTTCGTTTTCTTGTTTCGCTTCACGGCGCTGGAGGTCTGAGGCGTTGACGCTGCCGAAGAGGGAACTACAGTAGGCTTTGATACGGTTTCTTTTGGCCTCTCAGATGCAAAATGCCGGTTCTTGCTTTTACACTGAAAACATGTGATCGTTACACACTTTAGCCTTTTGACCTTGTCCTTTTGCTTCAGATTTAAATTGATCACGTTTTGCTTATTCTTTGATTTTCTTTTAGTCCTGTCCCTGTGAGACTCTAATTTATATTTGCAATTAACAGAAGGTATCAGTAAAGTAGAGCAGTGGAAACACAATCTCGTCGTATCAAATGCTTCATCATCTTGATCTTTCGGTATACTTTTCTCCAATTGCAATAGCTCCGCGCTGAATATCATAGAGCCAGAAGTACTTTCTGTATTTGCTAAATACTGCGCAGCTTTCCATAAGAACGAACATTCTTCCATTTTGCAAAGGTGCGATCAAATATCACGCTCAAGCTGAACCGAAAAATTTTCAAAATTTTCTTTCAAGAATATCAGATGGGCTTCAATAACGGTGGTAACGGTGGTGGAAGAGGTGGTTTCGGCAGAGGTGGTTCGCGTGGTGGTGGTGGTGGCGGTAACAGAAGTTTTGGTTTCGCGCCACAAGGTCCTCCAGATCGCGTTCTAGAACTCGGAGAATTCATGCATCCATCCGAAGGTGAAATGGTGTGCAAATCCACAAATACAAAAGTTCCTTATTTCAATGCTCCCGTGTATCTTCAGAACAAAACACAAATTGGCAAGGTTGATGAGATTTTGGGTCCGATTAATGAAGTCATGTTCACTGTGAAGCTTCAAGATGGTATGGTCGCGTCAAGCTTTTCAGCAAAAGACAAAGTTTACGTTGCAGAAGATAAACTGTTGCCTATGGACAGGTTCCTTCCAAAGCCAAAGACTACTGGTGCTAAAGTTGCAAAGAGGGGTGGCGCAAGTCGTGGTGGTTTCGGCGGAAGAGGAAGAGGCCGTGGTGGTGCTGGTGGTTCAAGAGGCGGTTTTGGCGGAAGAGGAGGCTCTAGAGGGGGATTTTCTGGTCGCGGCGGTAGTGGTGGCTTCGGTGGTAGAGGCGGAGGACGAGGCGGCTTCAGCAGAGGCGGTAATTTTGCATAATTCAAAAGTCTAATTTTGTAGGTAGATAATCTTTTTCGAAGAATATATGTGTGATTCTGAATGCAATAATTTTTATAGCGAACTGTGTCTTACTGCAGATACATATCCTCCGGCTTTAGACTTTAATTCTACTGAACGGGCTGGAAAATCTGCTAGATTAACGCCTTTTCTGATTACTCCATGTCTTATGGCATTGGGTACTTTAATTGGCTACATTCTTTTTATGATTGTAATAGAATATCTTTATCGAATACTTTGATTTATTTTTTAATGTAATCTTTTAGTCCACGTCCATAGTTTCTGACTTTTCTGTTGCTTCTTGGGATGGTGCGTCGTCTGGTTTTGGTGCAGCCTCATCAACTTCCATCACTTCTTCTTTAGATGCCTTCTCATCTGGTTTTGGTTCTGGCTTCTTCTCTTGCTTTGGTTTTGGTTTAGGCTTGTTCATTATTGAAGATGCTTTAGATAGAAGAGCTTGTTTCTCGTTCTTTAAAGTATCAGCCAAAACGACAGGGTCTTCATGCTTCTTCAAAACATCCTGCTTCTTTAATTGATCATTTAACCATTCAATCTTTTGTTGACAGATATCTAGCAATGACTTCTTTTCCTTAGCGTCAATGTGCTCGTACTTTGCATCTGTAGAGCTAGCTTGTTCGGTAACATCGCGAATAGCCTTTCTCAATTGTTCAATAGCAAATGGTCTTTCTTCTGCTTCTCTGAATCTTCTAACTATCACATCACCGACTTTCTTTAAGCCATCAAGTCTCTGGACGTAAGCAGATTTAGTTTCATCTTCACCATCACCATAAAGCCAGTCTTCCATTGCACTCAATTCAGACATGAATTTATCTTTAACATCTGGTAAGACGTAATCAGCCAAATCTCCTTCAAGCTTTCCTCTCATTTCGTACACATACTCCTCGAGAGCATTCTTTCTGTCTTCTGTATCGAAAATGAGTTTGTCACTGGCTGCCATGCTATTCTCCAATTCTTTCAATTTTAGAACTTTATCATTTGTTGAGGACAAGTTTCCAACATTAACTGGAACATCGATTTTCTTGACAACTTTCTTGGTTTTCTTCTCAGCCGGAGCTGGAGTTTTGTTTTCATCACTTGCTTGAGTCTTGTCGCCTACATCAACGCCTTCATCAGTCTCCATACTGTTTCCATCGGCTGCTTCCTTCTTTTCAGCTGGCTTTCCGTCGGCGGGTTTTTCTGGCCCGACTTCAACAATACGCTCCTCGTGAATTTGTGCACCGTTAAATTCCAACAAACCATCAGCATTCAACTTGACCTTGATTTTCACAACAGATGGTTCACCTTCAGAATCTGGCTTAACATCTTTAACTGTTACTTTTCCTAGCCAATGTTTTGCACCTTTTGGTAACATTTCAGGATCACTGTACATGGCTTCAATGTCAAATGCGTCTTTGCGGTAGAAAGTAAACAACTTTGTGCAAGGAATCGTTGTGTAAGACGAAAATGCAATCATTTCTTTTGCTTCGCCACTTGATGCAGTGTCATAAGAAAACTTGATCGGATATGGCAAAACATCTTCAACTTTGAATTCCTTTGTTTTCAATGTTGGACTTAAAATAGCGCACATGAAAGCGCAACCCTTCGCCACACATTCATCCTGGTTCAAAGTGGTGCTAATTTCTTTCCCAAAAAAGTCAGAAATCTTCTGCTTGACAGATGGAATACGTGTAGTGCCACCAACAATTTCAACAGAGTCAATGTCCTTCTTTGTTACACCAGCAACATCCAAAGCTTTTTGCAACACTGCATCAATTCTTCCTCTTAATTCAGCAGTGTAATCTTCGAATGAAGCACGATCAATCATTCCTGAAACATCTTTATCGTTCATCAAGCATTCTACGTTAATAGGAGACTGCATGTTTGCACTAAGAACTTTCTTGACCTTTTCGCAAGCGGTTCTCAATCGAAACAAAGCTTTAGGATTAGTTGAGATGTCCATCTTGTACTTTTGCTTAAATTCTTCAACAAAATGGTCCAAGAGCACCTGATCAAATTGTCTGCCACCAAAATGTCTGTCATAGACAATAGACTTGACCATCATTTTACCTTTAACAAAGCCAACAATTGCAACAGACATATCAGATTGACCAATGTCAACGAAAGCAACATACTTTGGCTCTGACTCTGGTAAATCAACTTTTGTGATTCCCCATTGCAATGCAGCAGCGGAAACGTCATGCATAAGTCTTAAAGTATTTAAACCAGCAACTTCAGCAGCTTCAATTAATGCGCGACGCTGAGACTCAGTGTAATAAGCAGGGATTGAAATTACAACATCACTCATGGCAGTGCCTAATTCCTTCTCTGTAATTTCCTTCAATTTGGTCAATAGCATGGCTGTGAGCTGCGTGTAAGAGAACGCCTTTTCCTCGTTCTGGTACTGAACTTTAGCGCCAACTGTGCCATCGACACTGACCAATTCGCATCCCATAAAGCTGCCCTCGAGCGCAATATCATCCTTCTCCTCAAAGCTTCTTCCGATTAATCTCTTTAGTGAAGCGACAGTGTTCTTGTAATTACCAATTTCCTATAAAACCATTAGAACGCTTTAACATAAGTAAGACTTACATTTGTCTTTGCAGATTCACCCAAGTAACGTTGCTTTGCGCTGAAGCCAACCATTGACGGCGTGGCACGGTTAGAAACCTCATTGGTTATAACGTCAATGCCACGGTTCCTGGCAACAGCGATTACAGAGTTAAAATTTCCAATATCAAATCCGACTACAGACATTCCTTTAATAATTAATGAAAATGATAAGAAAAGGAGGGTTAAAGCGGTGACTTATCAACGGGATTGAATGGAACCCTCGCGATCTGCTCCGATCAAGCTGGAATTTTTTCTATGAAAGCGCCACTACGAAGCCGAGGTCGAGACTTTAAGCGCGCCTGAAAAAGATTTGATGAATAATTATTGCATTTAATTTTAATAGAAGTTCGCCTTTTGTTTCTTGTCTCTATCGCTACTATCATATGAATTCCTTCGTTTCAGCAAACGATTTTCCGTGTTACTTTCTTGATGTTCGATATTCAACGCTTCGAGCCCTGTATCGCTCCGTTTCAATGCTGGCAGTATGTGCATTGATCTCTCTTGTAATTCTTTCATTAACGATCTACTCAATTGAATGCTTCTTTTAATAGTGTTCGAGTATACAAGTTGAATAATATTATCTGATGAAACAGTGAATTTGTTATCAGTTATCAGGAAATCTGTAGCATTGAGACAAGATGTTGTTTCATCGCATGATCCTTCCATGAGTAGAACTTCCTGAACTTGAAACACTTTAGATCTAGTTAAAGTGTTATATGAAATGCCTATTATAATTCCAGCCATTGAGGTTCCGTTATGTAAATGCTTGAATATGACGTAATCGCCAGCGAAATAAGTGAAGCCTCTCAGAATAGCATAAGTCTCTGGGTAATTAACGTGTCGACGAATACCAGGAAATACAGGTAATACTCCAAATGACTCTGGTAAAGGCGACGGGCAGTTGGAAGGGTTTGGTGAAGGAAACCATGAGTGCATCGATGTAGTGCAAGATGTAGTTGAAGGATCTGATTTGATTTGTTCCAACCAAACTTGTTCCAATGGAGGAAGAGTAGGCTTCAGTGTGCTTGTGCCAATAAGTGGACTGTGCTCATATACACCAGCGCTTGTGGTAGATAAATGCTTAAAGAACTTTGGCTGTTTTGGAATGCTTTGATGTGAAGTACCACACTCATTCTGGTTGCTACTCCTTTGATCAGTCTGATGCAATGCTAAATTGGTATTCTCAACACGTTTTCCTTCAGAGATTGTCATTATTAGAAATTACTGAAGTGCCAATTGTGGTTTTGTTGTTGGCGTTACGCATGAAGTTTGTTCTTGACGTTGCGACAGCCACGGAAAGTGCCGCCACTTTAAGTTTAGTAAGCAGCGATGAATGACAACAGTACATACATGTATGGCATGCGGGTTCAGGTTATTATTTCGTAAATCTGGTAAAGATTTTAAGACTTGTAGGCCCGATGTCTTGCCTCAGTTGTAAAGAATACAGATCGAACTCGATTTTTGGCAGGATCCTGTGAGATAAAACAAGGCAATGAAGTTCATGTAATTGACTTTGATGAAGAGAAGGGAGAAATATCCAGTCTGATATTTGCTCATCAAGGGGAGATCAATTACATAACATCATCTCCATCAGAAGAGAACACATTGATGACATGTTCCAGCACACGTAAGATCGCACTCGAAGTTAATGCTGATGTTTGAAGTTGTCGATGGGAAACTTGCGTATTCTGCTGCGATGTTGAAGTATCCTCTTGGTCTATGGAACGAGAAGCCATCTTCAATGTCTAAAACGCCTCATATGGAAACATTGTTTCGTTTGGAGGGCTTTGATGGTCAAGTAAACAGGTAAACTAGAGGCTCCCATAATAATTGGATAGGATATGTTGGGAGCCACTTGTGGAATCGCCTTCCAAGATTTCAGTATGTGACAAACACAACATCAAGTTATTCTCCCTTGCTGATACGACGAACGCTGAAACGACCATCAAATTCTCTTATAACTTGAGCAATTTATCATGGAATCCGCATGCTTCAAGCGAAGTTGTAACTTTGAACGATAATGCAATACGCGGTTGGGATTTTAAATCAGCAAAGCAAACATTCGCCATTGAGAACGCTAATCATGTCTTTGCAAGGGATCTAGATTTTAATCCAAACAGGCCATACTACTTTGCGACAGTAGGCGATGATGCTAAACTAAGGTTTTATGATCAGAGAAACACAAATGCTCCTTTGAAGGAGATCCTGCAACATACTCATTGGGTTTGGTGTGTTGAGTTTAATCCGTTTTACGATCAGCTGCTACTAACTGGAGGATCTGATTGTAGAGTTGTTTTACATCATGTTTCATCTTTATCATCGGCAACGCTGCACCATTACTCCAGCTCAGAATCAGGGACAGAAGGAACTGCTACAGCAGAAAAGGAAAGGAAATTGGCAAAAACCAAGGGAAGCAGAAGCAATCTTGCGACTGGAACGGACAAAGAAAAGAAACACAATTTGATGGCGGATGCTACGTTGAAATTACTCGATCAGCACGAGGATAGTGTTTATAGTTGTGCATGGAGCAGGGCTGATCCTTGGATATTTGCTTCTTTATCCTACGACGGAAGAATTATAGTTAATTCTGTTCCAAGTGAAGAGAAATACAAAATCATTTTATGAACGTTTTTATTAAAACCACCAAAATTTAAAACCCGTGTCTGGATTGTTCTTGTTGTCTTGAGCCTTTCGATAATTGTTTTTCTTGTGATCACCTCCTGGCTTACGAGCAACAATGAAGAAACCATCGTAATCAATTAAACCTGAGTCTGCTGCTTCTTTTTCGTATTTCTCGATGATCCAATTACCCTCTTGGCTAGAAGACAATAGCTCCACAATTTTATCGGAGCAAGAAGTGTTGGATTCTTCCACTTGATCAGGAACATAGATGCCAACCAATGGTTCTAAAACATACTTGTAAAATGACATTTTTGCAAGTCTGTAGAATCTTTTATAGTATCCAAAAGCCGTGCTCTCAACCGTGGATAGCATATCAAAGAAATCATGCATAAATTCAGCATCTTCCTTCTTTACGCTGTCTACCTTGACCGTCATCAATGTAAATCTTTTCAATACAGATGTGATATTCCAATTGTCCATTGACGTCTCGTTTAGACTTGTTAAGCTTTCGGTGAACTCAGAAATTGGATCAACTGTTGTGTTTTCAGTTGCAGATTTTCGCTGCAAACCCAATAAAACCAACTTACCGTTATCAGATGAGAGTTGATATAAGGAATTAACAAAAGGTTCATCAAAGCGGATCGTGGCTGCTTGATCTATCATTCTGCACAGAGACGGCGTGTTCAGCATGATCAAAGTGTGGCCACCATGATTCTGTAATTGTTTCTGCACCAAGTAATCTGTTAAACCATTATACAAGGAAGTGTAAACATTTCTCTGTTCATGAAACTCACTAGAGCCATTTGAAACCAAAAAGCCTTTACGTTTTGCTCCTTCTTCCTCAAAACAGAAACATGGTTGATTAAATTTGCTCACCACACTGCTCCAAGAGCCAAGAACAAAGTCCTTTGACGGCTTAAATAGAAACCCATAAAGCCATTGAAAGAAATCATCAACTGTATCATTATTGGTAAGTTTGATCATATCATCATGATCATCTGCTTTAGGAACTTGCGCTTCTGGTTGTAGCTGAAGCAAAGTATATCTCAAACCAGACACTCCACTGTCCTGATTTATAGTTGAGACAACGTTATCGAATGAATTAGTAAATATTTCGTTGCGTTTCCAGCGAAGCTCAAGAACATCGATGACATCTGCTGTTGATTCCTTCAAGATCTGTGCGAGGCTCGAGTCTTTCAGTCTTGTGAATATCGAAGTGACATACCATTCAGCAAAGAAGACTGGCAAGTAGAAAATCAGAAAGTAAGATAATCCAAAGAGAAAGATAACTCGCCAAATCATTTATTTGCCAGAAAACAGAAATTATTTACCAGAGCCGTTAGGATTATTCGAAAAGGAACCATGCGGAGCTGTTGAGCTCTTCTCAAAACGAGAATGCCCTCTACTTTCTCTGTTGAACTCTGGTGGACCACGACCATCACGACCAGATTCTCGATCACGACCATGATAAGGTCCTTCTCTTGGATACCCATAATGAGGGTAAGAATCTCGAGGACCGTGTGACAGTGGTGGATAGTCTCTGCCAGTGTGATGATGATGAAATGGTGAAACAGGAGTTTGATACCTGCTATCGTTGCCAGCGGTTGTTGGTGCAGATGACGCTGTTTTAGGATTACCCTGTGTCTCAACATGCAAATTCCTTCCTTGATTTTGCGGTGGATAATCTCGATGAGGACCTTCACGACCCGATGAAGGATATCCTTCAACGGTATGCGATCTTGGTCCTACACCACCATACTCTCTGCCAGCTTGAGGTGGAGGCCTTCTGTAACCCGGACCACCACCATGGTAACCTCCATAATAATCATACGCCCGTGAAGGAGGAGAAGGCCCGTAGCCAGGTCCAGGAGGATAGGGTCGATATCCAGGTCTTGCTTGATAATAAGGAGCTAAAGAAATTAATAAAACATCAAACAATAAAAGCTTACGACGTGGTCTGTAACTTGGTCCATACTCATCTCTTCCATGACCAGGAGCGGGAGGTGGTCTATAGTCAGCAGGAGGTCCTGAAACAGGAGGCCTATAATCTTGTCTGTAATCTGGACGATATCCAGGGCCATAATGTTCAGCTTGTCCAGGATATGCACGATAATCAGGAGGATAGCCAGAAGCGCCATAGTATCTTCCCATACTTTCCGGAGGATAAGGTCTGTGTTGTTGCGGACCATGACCTTGTGGATATTGTCGTGGCGAAGATGGTCTGTCGCCGCCATCAGCAGCAGCCAATAAAGACGGAGGAGGGGCGTTGGCGTTTGCAAGAATAGGAGAGGCAGCCATCATAACCGGTGAAACAGACTTTGATTCCCGTCTTTCTGGTAACGGACCCAAAACATCAAACTTGGCTTTAACTTCATGCGGAAGCGATAAATCACTCGCACTTCGCTTCAAATTGCTGGCCGTGGACGAAGCCAAAGCCGGAGATGTCGCACCACTCCGGTTCGGTGCAGATTCCACGGCATTGGAAACAGCAGCTGCTTTTTGACTAACCAAAGTCTCCTTCTCTTTCAGTATTTCCTTCCTCTTCTCAGCATCGTTAATCAACTTCTTAAACATGGAAAAGTATTCCGTTTTCTTCTGCTTCAGTTCAGTAATCTTCTTCTTTAATTCATCCACGTCCAGTTGCTCAGCCTTTGAATCCAAATCATTCTCATCAAGTTCTTCCAATTCCCTTAACAGCTTCTTTATCTGCACAGTCTCCGTATCCATGCGCTCTGTCTCCTTCTCTTTCGAAGAATATTTCGATTTACCTCCTCGTTTACCGGTTACCGCTTGTGTCGTTGTAGGGCTTGCAAGCTTTTCGATAAGATTGGGGTACAGTTTACTCGCAGCGAACAGCCGCAATTTCTCAGCTTTAGCAACACTAACACTGGGCCGATCCAAAACGAAATACTTGTGGTGAGGAAGTGCCATCACATCCTCTTGTAAATTCAGGGCATCCTCCTGAATCGTGGTCATGGCGCAGAAAAACAGATTGAAGAACATTTTCTATTACAAATCTTCAAAGGCCTTCAATGTATCATCCAATTCCTTCTTTGCGTCTTCGTACTTCTTCTTTGTGTCTTCATATTGCTTCTTCAGAGCGTTCTTTTCATTTTCCAATAAGTTGGCCTTGCGCTCATATTGTTCACTGACAACTTCCAAGTTCCTGATCTTTTCATTGGTTTCCTTTAACAAGTTCTCTGAAGCATCGATCTGGTCTTCCAATTGCTCAATTCTTCTTTGTAACCTACAGATCGACAATGTGTGTTAGCTGCAGTCATAAAAGTTACTCGTCAGCATTGCCTGATGATGCAGATAGATTGGAGTTCTTGAAGTTGGCATTGAAACGACTTTGAGCTCTATTCAAATCCTGATCAAGTAGCAATACTTTGTTCTTTAATGAGTTGATCTCATTGTCTGAAGTGTTAAGTTACAAGAAGATCATGTAACAAACCTTTGGTAGCAAAAGCTGCTTCAACCTTGCGCAGTTCAGATTCAACTTGATCTGCTCTTAAAGCAGCCTGATCAGCTTCAGTGCGCAAAGTGTTTAACTTTTCTTTTAACTTGTCCATGTCTTATGATGAAGGTTTGCAAAAAATCAGAGAAACTTTGCCTTGAGGTTGAAACAACAAGAAGGAGAAAGTTTGCCAGCAAAAGAGAGTCTGAAGAGCAGAGTTTATTATGTCTTTTAGCACATTTTGTATTCATGAGCTTCAGATAATTTGCTTAATTTTCCATTAAACTCGACCTTAATATCAATATCCAAGTCACGAGGATTAGATGCATTTGGTCTGCAATGTAACTCTCCTTCAACGATTTCACCAGCATGTCCAGTGATAACATCATCCAAGTAGAACACAGTCTGCTTCCAGTGAGTGTACTGTGAGAATGGACCAGTAGAGAATCCAATCTTCTTGTGGCAAGCACGGAACTCAACATCAAACCATGCCAAAAGTGCATGAACATAATCATCGCGTTGTAAGTCGAATTTGAATGGAGCAGTGAATGTCAAGTCTTCCTTTCTAACAGTCATCAAATCGAATTCTTTCAAGATGCAAGTCGAACAAGTGACGGCCTTGGCGTCAACAGTATCGACCAAAGGTTCTCTCAGTGCAACTTTCTTGATGGCACTCATGTCGAAGCCGTAAACATCATCCCAGAAAGAGATCTTGCTGTCTTTGTACTCAGCGTCTTCAATGCCGGTGATGTACATTGTAGCCTTATCTGGGAACAAATGCCCGCCCTCAACCAAGTATCTATCGCGAGCATACAACACAGTGTCCAACATAGACTCGTACAACAAGAAGTAGCCCATCCATTCGGAAATAATAATATCAACCTTATCGACTGGTAAGACAACCTCCTCCATTTTGCCCTGTAGCAACTGAACAACATGATCTAGACCGTTATCCTTAACGATCTCGCGAGCCTTGTGGATGATGTTGGACATATCGACGCCAATGACCATTTTCGCACCAGCCTTTGCTGCAAACATGGAAAGAATACCAGTACCACAACCAACGTCCAAAACCACTTTATCTTTGAACAAATGCGCGTTCTTTATGATTGAATCTCTGTAGCTCAATGTTCTGACTTCATCCTTTAGCATTTCTTCGTGAATACCAAAGTGAGCGTAACTATCAAAGTAGTAGTCCTTGCTGGTTAAGTCTTCCTTTGGGGTCATTTCAATATCGTTGTTCTGTGTCATACTGAGCTAGAAATGAAAAAAATTTAATGAGGAGCAAGATTGAGCATTTTGCCCCTGTTCACGTGGGCTCTTTAATTAAATTTCAATCTCTATTCATCAAACACTTCATCAAAGCTATTTGGAACATTCTCTAGTACATCCGAAGCAAGCATATGCCTCGTCTTTTCTTGGAAAGTTATGTATGAAGCTCTTTTCACTACTGAACTCGCTGCGAAACAAGCATGCATTCTTGTTAAACTATGGTCTATCTCACAGTTCTCGTCAGAAGTCCTCTTTTTGTAAAGATCTAGCCACGCTACAAAGGTCGCAATTGTCCCGCTCAAGATATCTCCTTGACCGCCAACACGCCTCAAAGATCCAGTTTCATCATTTTTCAAAACTATCATAATAAGCGCAACCTACTACAAATTACCGTTATTCCCCTGAGCTATAATGTCTGTGGCACCCTTCAGTACAATAATTGCATTATTGAAAGTGGCACTTAATTCGTTTATAGCTGTTTCAGTGTCTGAGTGTATCTGGCGGGATTCACATAGACTTCTGAACTCTGCGATATTCGGCGTTAGAACCACGTTAGAATATCCGTCAAGTAATTCTGGGAACTTTTGCAACATGTGCAGCCCGTCTGCATCGAATATCAAAGGCAATTTAGCGTCCATTGCGTGTTTCACAAATTTCATTACTGTCTCCATCATGAAGTACTCTCTTCCCATGCCTGGTCCAACAAGCAAAGCATGTAAGCGACTTAGCCAATTTATATACCAATGGTCAACGTTTGTAAAATACTTGGATGTCACCGTCGCATATTTTCCACAGTTGATGAATGGATGAACGATAAGGTCAGGTGAATACGACTTGATAACAGGCGCAGCAGCTACATCACAGAACACATGCACCAAGTCAGCACCCTAGTACGCTATAAGATTCATACTTTTAGCATAAATACCAGTAACAATGAGCTTTTTGCTGCAAAATAAGGAGCACCAGTATACTCTTCACTTCCTCCGATAACACCGATTCTTCCTGCTTGTCCTTTGTGCATGTGTTTGTCCATGGGCGGAAGAGCCTTTTTGAAATCTTTTATGTAACTCATTCTATTAAGACGATTAAGCATACGCCTTTTGCAAATCAACTTATCAAACTTACGTGGCAAAGAAATACTGCATGCCCGCATTCAGTTTGAATTTCAGAGTAGCCCTCAGTGTAGATGCGTTTTCCTGGCTGTCTTAACAAATGCAACTCATTCTGCATATCTTGCGTACCAGGAAAATTCAGTTCAGGATATCTAACAGGAAGCCATAGAGTTAAAACTTTCATATTTTCAGTTGAAACGCTTTCTGTATCTCGGACACATCGAACACCAAGCAACCCATCATAACCTGTTGGCATGCAGTGATCGCATCGTAGTGGATCATTTAATAAAGGCCTAAATGCTTCTAAGTCTTTGATGCTTTTTGTGCCGTGCTCGTGTTCATGATACCACAAGCTAACCTCTAATGTTTCTTTATCCAGCCACGAAGCGAATTGTTCAGACAAGACACCGCCATAGTTCCTTTTAGACAGCTTTTCTTGGATTTGTTGCTGACTTAAGTAGAGAACCAGTTCTTCTCGACTATTTGCACAGCGATGTTCTGGTCTGTCAGATTCTATAGATGATGGCAGTTGAAACAATAACTGTTCATTCTCTTTAATACTTCCCGAGCGTAAATCCTTTAAAGGCTGCTTATGAGATGGGGACTCGGTATATGCGTAAGCGGAAGAAGTTATTTCGAACTGATAATTCATGCTTTGAATTTGAAACAAGAAAACCATTTGATCCACTATGCGAAGCTTCTAAAAGGGTGACCTTGAAGTTTAAAGCGCGGTTTTAAACTGTTGGGAGTGTTTCGGCGCGCCATATCAAGCATTTCTGGCTCAACCTCACCGATCACTTCAACAACATGCAGGAAGTATCAAGGCTTGACCTACTCTGCTACCAGAACCATGTAATAGAGATCATTTCCCAGCTTCCTTCGAACAGCAGCTGGAAAACTGCTCAGACTTCAGGGTCAAGGTTGAGTATCAAACGAGCTTCAAATTTTTTTCTTGCAAGATCGGCCAATCGACACCTTAGAAACTCTTTGAAAGCACAGGCATGGACAGCGAGAGTGAATACGAACAAGGAAGCTCTATATATGATAATCCTTCAAAGAGGCGGAAAAGCTCCGTGTTAAAAATGCCCTCGCCGGTAGTTTCGCATTACGATTTACCAGGAGAAGCCCTTCTGCATTCTTCTGGAGTGTCTCCGGGAAATGACGAGTCCAGCTTATTTGTGGATACTTCACCTAAAAAGCAAATTATTTACTTGGAAGATGATCTCAAGGCAGAATTTACAGGTTATCGCTTGGTTGGATATTTGCTCAACATTTACTACGTTGGCTGCATTCTTACTGGAGGGTTTCTGTATCTTTTCTGTAGATGGTTTCCTAGATTATATCTCTTTCTTTGCGCCAGGGTTGTGCCATTGAAGGAGGCCACGCTGATCTACGCTAGGAATGACTGGAAAGAAGAGCAGATCATTGTTGTGCAAAGGGAATACTTTGGTATTGATATCAAGAATGTTTTCAAGTCGATACTGAACCACAATGTTCCCTTTACTCCGAGGCCTGATCAGTCCCCATACTCCCATGGGACCATCGATGAGACACATTCGCTGAATATTTATCACTTTAATTACCGGTGCATAACTTTCATTCTGAACCCATTTTATGGCACATATGTAGAGAATACGACATGGAAGAACTGCTTTGCTCAATCTGTACACGAGGCCCTCTGTGGTCTGCGTTCTGTGGAGATCGATGAAAAGCTCGCCGTGTTTGGACCGAATAATATCAACATTCCTGATCCTGGAATCTTTAAGTTACTTATGGATGAAATACTGCATCCCTTTTATATTTTTCAGGTTTTCTCCGTGATACTTTGGTGTTTTGAGTCCTACTACTATTACGCGACATGCATCTTTATCATTTCCATTGTTTCGTCGACCATGGCACTATTGGATAGCAAGCGGGTAAATTCTTTCTTTCAAAGAGATTAATGTGCTTATTTTTAGAACATTGATAGATTGAGAGAACTGTCTCATTTTGAATGCAGACTGAATGTGTTTAGAAATGGTGTCTGGAAAGATGTTTGCTCAGAAGATATTGTACCTGGAGATTTGTATGAGATATCTGAGAATGTTCACATATTACCTTGTGATTCTGTTCTTATTTCAGGAGACTGCATTGTAAATGAGTCTATGTTGACTGGTGAAGCCGTTCCTGTCTTTAAAACTCCAGCAAGCGATCTAGATTTGAGTACAATGAATACTTCGACCGATATTAACTCCAAGTACTACTTGTTCGGAGGCACCAAGATTGTTAGAGTTCGTGGTTCTAATTTAGAAGGACTTCCGTCTACGCAGGCTCTAGCGATGGCGGTAAGAACTGGGTTCAATACGACAAAAGGTTCTTTAGTGAGATCGATGATGTTCCCCAAACCAAACAAGTTTCAATTTTATGAAGATTCATTCAAATTTCTTGGCGTGCTTGGGTTAATAGCAACTTGCGGTTTCTTGTTGACATTAATCTGGTTTATAAAAATCAAAGTACCTTGGGATTTGATTGTAATAAGAGCGCTTGATTTAATAACGATTGTCATACCGCCAGCTCTTCCCGCTGCCATGTCTATTGGAACAAGTTTCGCTATTGGTAGATTGAAGAAAGAAAATATTTATTGTATATCTCCTCCGAGAGTCAATGTTTGTGGTAAACTTGACATGTTGGTTTTTGATAAAACGGGAACATTAACAGAAGAAGGTCTTGATGTTCTAGGAGTAAGTGCATCTACTTCCGATGGGCCTAGCAAGCCGCCGTTCTTTACGGATCTTATTTCAAATGGTACCCAATTGAGTCAGGTATCCCAGTCTGCTAGTGAACAAGAAGCAGTCCAGCTGATCAAAACTTCGGACCAATTTACCGAAAGTAATCGCATACCGCCTCTACTTTATGCCCTTGCAACATGTCATTCGCTTAAAAGAGTTCATGGAGAATTAATTGGAGATCCTATGGACTTGAAAATGTTTGAGTTTATAAATTGGGAATTAGATGAGTGTCATGATGGCGCTTCTGCTGCTCCTATTATAGTGAGGCCAAAGAGCTCACACAAACTTGATATTAATTTAATTTTGCAATCCTCCGGGAAAGTGCCGAAGGAAAGCAGGACGCCTGAGACAGAGCACGTTGAATTGGGAATAGTGAGAACTTTTGAATTTGTGTCGGCTCTCAGAAGAATGTCAGTTGTTGTTAAGCAATGGGATAGTGATCTGCTGTTCACTTATGTCAAAGGTGCTCCTGAGACTATCAAGTATATTTGTCGCCAAAGTTCCCTTCCCGAAGATTTTGAAGAATTACTTTCGCATTATGCTCATTTAGGGTACCGTGTTTTAGCTTTGGCGGGAAAATATCTACCTGGGCTCAGTTGGTACAAAGCTCAAAAAGCGGAGAGAGAAGATTTTGAAAGTGATTTGCATTTCATGGGATTTCTCGTTTTCGAAAACAAACTCAAACGAGAGACAGCATCTGTCCTTTCTGTGCTTCATAACGCCAAGATTAGAGATGTCATGTGCACAGGTGACAATATCCTGACAGCGGTGAGTGTTGCAAAGCTTTGTGGTTTAGTGCCTGCAGACTCAATTGTCTACTACGCTTCATTTGTTGACGAAGAAGCATCTTCTAAAACTGTTGTGTGGAAAGCGATAGACGATGAAAGGCTAATCTTGGATCCCAGAACTCTTTTGCCTTTGAATTTTTCTCAGGATTCCAGCTTTAGCCGATATCGGTCTGGAACTCCAGTTTCTTTCAGGCGCTATCGAACAGAAACATCGATAAGGTCAACTACGTCAAATGTTGATCTCTTAAAGAGACCCTCGTCAGTCACATTATCTATTCATGATGATCATGACCTTACAAAACCAGATTATGTGCTGGCTGTACCTGGAGATCTTTTTGATTACTTGTTGGAGAACTTCCCCAAAGATACAATTGAAAGAATGCTCGTGAAATGTAAAGTTTATGCTAGAATGGCACCAGATCAAAAACTGGAACTCATTGAAAGACTTCAAGCTATTGATTTCTGCGTTGGAATGTGCGGAGATGGAGCCAATGATTGTGGAGCACTTAAAGCTGCCGACGTGGGTGTGTCTTTGTCAGAGGCAGAAGCTTCTGTCGCTGCCCCGTTTACTTCACGCTCTAGCAACGTAGAGTGTATATTAAAAGTTATAAGAGAAGGAAGAGCTGCCCTTGTGACCAGCTTCTCTTGCTTCAAGTACATGGCTGCCTACAGTTTAATTCAGTTCTGCACCGTTGGATTGAATTACACTCTTTGCCAGAATATGGGCGACTTTCAATACTTATTCATCGACTTGTTCTTGATTTTGCCGCTTGCTTTATTTATGGGAAGAACAGAAGCCAGCATCGAAATATATCACCGAAGACCGACTGCAAGTTTAGTATCGAGAAAAGTTCTTCTATCTCTTATTGGTTGCATTACAATAATGATAATATTTCAAGTTGCTATTTATTTCTATGCAAAGCTCGTTAATCCAACTCCTCAAGAGCACGAAGAATGCGATTTAAATGATACAACAAGTTACGAAAATACGATACTATTCTTGTTCTCTTGCTACCAATACATTTGGGTTGCGATTATCTTCAGCGTTGGAAAACCATTTAGGGCTAGTTTGATGACCAACTCACAACTTGTTATGGCAATTATTTTGTTGGTAGCTTTGTGCACGTACTTTGTCCTGTTTCCAGATCCTTGGACTGCTCAGACTCTAGGCCTGGAACCACTTTCAGATCTACACAAAATTGTTATAATTGTAGCTGCGGCCGTTAATTTTGTGTTGGTTTACTTTGGTGAACGAGCATTCTTTCCGTTTTTAAACAGGCTTATAGGAAGCACTTTTTATACAAAACGCAAAATTGAAAACCCGTACATTAGAGAGTCCTTTTCACAGTGGTTTATGAATGGCAGATGGAAAGCGCTGAAAAAGCGAAAGAGATACAAAGTCGTCAGTGAGACCATTGATGATGAAGTTGCGGAATAAATATTTATGCTTCAACAAGGTACTTAAATCTTAATGTGAAACGTCTGAACGTATTGCAGATTATTGCGCTTTAGAACTTCGATTTTTGATAATAAGATGTCAGACGATCGCCTCGATGATCAATTGGAGCGTATGCTCAACCAGAGATCTCGCCAGCAGATGCAACAACAGCCGCAACAACAGCAGCAACCTAGACAGGCTAGTTTGGATTTACAAAGCATGCTTATGGGTTCCGCTTCGTCTGGGCTACAAATGAGTTTGGACCAAATGGCTGGCAGAGCATCAATGCAAGAGCAGCAGCAACAATTTGGAACGTCTGTAAGCTCGAGCCAGGACGAATTGCAGCAGTTCATTCAAATGCAGACTCAACAGCAGCAGCAGCAATATCCTCAAGCCGCAGCGCAGCCTAGCCGTGGCGCTCAGCCGAGACAGCAGCTTTTGCCACTGAACAGTCCAATTCGTGAATACCTATTCAACTTTTTATGCAAAATGAGCCCTGAGAATACGAACTTATTTATTGAATTATTTAACGCGCTCACGAGAAAGATGGTCAGCAACGAAATCTTCCAAGCAAGGCTGATGGAATTGGTTGGGAACGAAGCTTACGCAAAATTATCAGCACACATGAAGCAAGTACAAAGGCAAATTCTTCAGAAGCAACAGATGCAGCAGCAACAACAACAGCAACAGGCTGCAAGTTTTAATGATATGCAAACATCTGCCGGATCGGTCAACTTGAGACGTCTTCCTAAAGCTGAACCTGCTAATGCTCCTCCACAAGCACCAACGCCCCAAGAACCAGTAGCGCAACCAAAAGTTCAGAAAGACAGTTCTGTACAGAATTTACCTGCGAATGAAGCGGCTATTGATCCTTCAAATTTACAAGATGTGATCAAATTTGCTGGTGTCGACTTGACAGCTGAGTCTGAAATGATGATGAGGGATTTGGAACATTCACATGGAAAGGCTGGAAATTATGGGGAGAGCTCTGAATCTGAAATGGAAGAATACGACGAAGAAGGTCCATCGCAAACATTTGTTGATCCAATTGGCCCTTTGCAAACAAGAGTTCGTCGCGTTGCAAAAGTTTGCGGTTTAAAGAACGTCGCTAGTGATATAGATGCATTTTTGAGTATGGCTCTGAAACAGAGGCTAAAGGTTTTGCTTCAGCAATCTATCAGAGCTAGCAAATATCGTGTCGAAGTTTCCAGAGAACGATGGGATATCGGATTAGTTGATGGAGAGTGTGCTATTTCTGGGACTAAAACAGAATTGGAAGGTAGAAGAAGTCGTATTGGTGCAGTTAAACGTCCTCTGGTTTGGTTGGAACGCTTTGAGAAGAACAAGGAAATTAAATTGGCTTTGAACACTCTTAAAGGCTCTGTTAGCGACGAAGGAAGGAACGCAATTCTAGAAGCTGGAGTTGAGGAAGAAGCTCAAGTTACAAAACTTGATGAGCCTGAAGCCGAAGAAGAGGAGAAAGACACAAAGAAGAAGAAAGGAAAGGAGAAAGATTACTGGAAAGAAAGAGACGATCAAGCCATCAGGGCTCGTCAAACTAATGTAACAGCATTGCAAGCCGTGGGTATCGATCCAAAGTATTCATGGATGATGACTGGAACTTTAAATAGTAATGATATTAATGCTACTGACAAAAATGCCTCGAATGATCAATTGGCTGACTCTGGGAACAAGGGAGATGCGAATAAGTCCGCTAAAGATGCTAAAGAGTCCTCAACTTTAACAGGATTTGGTCTGCCTCGACCTGAGATCAGAAAAAAGACTTTGGATAACAGAAGGGTTCAAACGTCAGATTTAATGTTTGCATTGAGGCTCGATAAATCCAGAGAAGGAAGCTGGCAAAAGTTGAGGAAGTCTGGCGTGCTCATACGCGCCTATGCCTCTTTGCAGAAGTCTAATGAATAAATATCATCGTAACTCTGCAGCAAGGGATTTTTGTGTAGAATTATTTCAGCATGGCTGTTTGAAACTGGGAATTTCTGTCTTGTCCCAAGATTTTATGGGTGGCTTTTTCTCATTTGAAAATTGTAACGAATTTGAATTATGGAAAGCGATATAGAAAAAGAATCTTTAAGAGGACGGAGATCATTTCGCTCATCGGTTGCGCCTTCAAATGGGCTTTCTGACTATACAAGTTTTGATGGTATTAAGTTCCCAACTGATCGGGCATCAGTTTCAGGAAGCAGGGGCAAAGTCGAAAGCCAGGAAGTTGCTGCACAGGAAGTCAACCCTAGTATTAATATTCTGAGTTCTTTTATCAAGAAAGTCAAGGATGTTCTGGTTCCTACTGATTCTCTTCCTGTCGCTGAATCTCCAAAAACAATCTTCAGCAATACAGCTAGGCCAAAGAGCAGGACCATTCACGTCAGTCCTCTGGTAAATAGTGCGCTTTCTTATGAGAGGTCTATGAATGGTAATCAAAGGAAAAAGTTTGGAATTATGGGATATACATCTGCTGCAACAAGCACAAATACTCTTGCCTTGCCACGAGATTCCGATGAATTTATAAATGAAAGAGATCAACGGACAGTTCCGGAATTGTCTCTTCAAAGCTCTAAATCAAATACTCAGTCGCGTAGGCGAAAGAAGGAAGGACTATTCATCATTAGTGATTGTTTCGACGACGATTTCATTAGCGAGCTGTCGCAGGAACAGAACTTAGACTTGGATGTTCCGTCGCTACAGAAGAAGCCCGCTGAGCGTCTTTCCAGCGATGAAAGTTCATATCCGACTAAGCGACGAGACTCTACCGCTGCTTCACTGCGCTCGGCAAATACTGCATTGAGACAGAACTTATTCAAGGCACGCAGAACTGTTAATGAGGAAAGAACTGATTACTGGATGAGAGATGAAATAAGCAAAGAATGTCATCAGTGCAAACTGCCATTTACTACTTTCAGACGAAGACATCATTGTAGAGTATGCGGTCAAGTCTTTTGTGGAAAGTGTGCCGGTAATATTGTTCCAGGCGAAAGATTAGGGCTACAGAGGGATATTAGAACGTGCGATTATTGCTACAAGATGCTGTTAGAATACCAAAATACTCATCATATATACGAAGCGAGTGAACCCGCCACTCCTATGACTTTGACCAATACGTTAAATGTGGATGTTGCTAATATTCCCAACTCCTTACAGCAATGGGCAAGAACATATTCTTTTACCTCTGAATCCACTATTGCACCGTCTGCAAGCGCTAATATTTCAATTCCATCAACAAATGTTAGTATTCAAAATAATTCCAGTCAAACTGCCAATTCTTTTGATAGTTTTCGAAAGTTCTTTACTACTAGCGGAACATCTTTCGCAAGGTTATTTAATCAAAGTGGTCACGGCTTGCCATCATCTCCTCTTGCTACTTTTCCCAGCCATCAAGGCCGTACTGATATGATTGAAAGGTTGGAAGATTTGCCATTCAGATATGTTTCTCAAGATGATGACGGTCTTCCAGACTCTGAAGACGAATCTTTGGCAGATGAGACTATTAGACCACTCAGAGGAAGAGAATTGGGATCTTTATCAGAGGAGAGCGACTCATCAAATACTCCAACGGATAGCTTGGTACATTTCCTTTCCTCTCAAAATGTTTCCACGAACGATAAGAAGCGCAGAAGAAAAACAGAAGAAAACAAGAGAATCTTTGCATCAACAGATATGACGATTGCTTTTGATATTGCCACTAGCTTAATACCTCCCGCGAATAAGGAAGATTTAACTGTTTCTGCTCCGTCATCACCATTGTTTTCAAAGAAGCTTTCTATTGACGTTGATGTACAGCCTGCGCTTCTGGAGGGCCAAGCCGTGTACAGTTCATCTTATCTTCAAAGTTCTGGAGTACCTGTCCTACAACTGAACACTAACGCGCTGGACTTTGTCAGAAAATTTTTAAAACAAGTGCTTTCCCAGTATGCAATTCAAGAGAATGCAGATCAATGGGAAGACGAGATCATGAAGCTGATGATGAAAGTATGTTACAATGTTAAGCCTCATGTTCGCCAGGGTGATGATATTGACATAAGAAAGTATGTGAAGATTAAGAAAATTTTGGGCGGTGCAATCGATTCATGCGAGTTTGTGAGTGGAGTAGTTTTCTCGAAAAACGTTCTTCACAAGCATATGTTGCGGAAACAAGTCATGAATGATCCCAAAATACTACTTGTTGGCTTTCCACTTGTTTACGATCGAGCACAAGAAAAGCGATTTACGTCTTTAGAGACAGTGCTTCAACAAGAAAGAGAGTATTTGTACTCACTAATTCATCGTATGAGCGAACTAAAACCGGATGTCATATTGTGCGAGAAGGAAGTTTCTGGAGTAGCACTAGAGTATTTGCTTGAGTTTGACATAATTTGCTGCAGTAATGTCAAACCGCAAATAATGGAGGCAGTGAGTCGATGTACGAATACTGAAATTTGCAAATCGCTTGACAGAATCACCCTCAGTTATAACCATTTGAAGCTTGGAACCTGTGGAAGATTTTATGTGAAGACATTCTATCAGGGCTCTGGCGAAGGAAAACCCAAAACGGTTATATATTTTGACGATTGTGTTCCCGAAAAGGGATGCACCATAATTCTTAGAGGAGGATCTTCAAAGGCAGAACTTCAAAAGATTAAACGTGTTGCTGATTTGTTGACTCTGGTAAATTACAACATGATGCTTGAAAGCGGATATCTAAGAGATGATGGCCGACAACCCATATACAGCTTCCTTGATAATTCAGAATTACTCCAAGATGGCATACTCTTTGAAAGTTATTTGGCTCCTTATCGTTCTGTCGCTCTTAGCATTAGTCCAACGGTTACTTTTCCTGCACCATATCTCTTGGATAGAATGATCAAGAAAGAGATTTCAATTCGTAATTCAGATGACATAAATCTTATCAATGTTTTAAATCAAGACTATGAAAAATTCAAACAATACTTGTTGAGACAAACAGAAGATGAAGATTCATATCAGAAATTTGAGCCGTCCATTGATTTACCAGAAGACATATTGGATGGTTTGAATTATATACTTAGCCACACAAATCAAGCTTTGTCTCCATTTCACCATCAGAACCTTTTGATTCTCTATTGCAACATTAATATTTCCACCAGGCTTCCCTGCCATCCGCCAGATATCCACCTGATACAATATTACAACAAAGAGACAGACATGGCTTTAGGCCAGTATTTGGAAGAGCTTTGTTTCGACTCGAACTATTTTTGCCCTTCGCCGCAATGTGGAGACAACAAGTCTATGCTGTTACATCATTTTAGGTCTTATGTTCATGGCAATTATAGATTGAATGTTCGTATTA
>JALGPX010000008.1:60126-74941 GCA_023515795.1 Amoeboaphelidium occidentale | reverse complement strand
AATTCTTTGATCTTCGTAAACTTTGCAGCTGTATCATCGCTGATGAGGAACTTATTAGTCAGATCTTTTACTGTGAAATTGAACAAAGGCACATTCTTCAAAATGCTTTCAAATGAAGGGTCAAGTTCAGCCAAGTAACCCCTTGCAGATAACATGTACAACTGCGCAATCAAATCGGAGTCTTCTTTACATGAGCATAATTCCACAATCAAATCAAGATTATTGTTCTTATCAATCTGATAGAGCCTTTTAAGAAACCACCCTATCGTTAATCGCCCTTTAAAAGAAAAAATTTCTTGTTCTAGTTTGTGCAGTCCATCATAGAGTTTAGAAGAAACCTTCATCAAAGCACTGCAAATAATGAGATCGGTATTCAAGCTTTTCGCGTGCTGCAACAAAAACTTGATACGACCACCAACAGCAATCATTTCTTGAATTAAATTACCGAGACACTCTCTTGAAGTGTTTTCTAGCTTTTGCGTTACTTTGAATTCTTTGACTTCAGCTGAAGCGAGAAAGAGCATAAATTCCCTGATCAGCTGCTCCGTTGTGATCTCATTACCATTCCAATAGTCAACCAGACTGAAATCAACACGCTTTAGTGGAAGTAAAGAATAATCATGGCAAAGCAGCCCTGAAATCTGATCGCTATCATTTGTAACAGACGGAACAACATTCTCTGCAAGATCGCTGCTACACTCCGAATCATCTGAAATAGCCTCAAAAGAAGTAAGTTCCTTCTCAGAATCTGTCCCTTCCCTGAGAACCACGCTGCCAACGGGTTTAGTTGTTGATACAATCTGATCTTGTTTCATTAGTTCCAATACTTCAATATAACCACAGGGCTCCTGTTTCAACGTCAACAATAATACCAGCGCTTCGGTAAAGAAGTCCAGAGTAAAGAATCTTTCAATGCGATCGATGCATTGTGCCAATTTATCATCGTAACCGTAAAACTGTTTGACTCTGTACTTTCTCAGAAGCTCCTTCAGCTCACCAAGAACTTCCCTCTTTGTATAAGTTGAGTAATTCGAAGCTAATAAATTATTTCTAACAAAATCCACAGAAAGCGATAAATTCCGTTCCGTTTTGAGTCCCGTCTGAAGGCTGACAAGTCGCTTGATTGCGATGTCCCTTTCTGTTTTACCTGCGACCATTTGTTCGAATTGTAAAGAAAAGTTCTATTTAGACTGCGGGAGATCCCCAAATAGAGCCAAAGAATTATTCTCCTTGTAAGTCTGAGCAGATAGAATATGCGGTGCAATGAATCCATCCTTGTCTTTTTCTCTAATGTTCATTGTCTGAATGCGTGGTATCTCAATTGGGACAGATGTAGCCAGGATGGAAATATTCTGCGTATCATTCCGACCTTCAGCTGTCAGGTTCGTATTTAGGGATCGAGGCTCTCTTTCAAACTCAATAGGTTCACCCATTTGATCGTCATCTTCGTCATCTTTGAGCGCAATATCATAGTTATCTTCTTCCATACTATCCTTTGGCAAAGTAACGGAGTATATCTGACCTTCAAGAGGAGGGCTGGATAGTTCAGCCTCAGTTGCATTACTTGAAACGGCGTCGCGCTTTTTGGCATGGTAAACAATTGCAGCCCAAAGAGCATTTCGCTCCCGCTCAATCTTCGTAGCGACTGTCTTTGCTTCATTTTGCAACTGTTTCCGATATGCCTCAACTTTCCGCTCAATTTCTAATTCCAGTGCATTCATGGCCTGTTCAGCTTTTCGCCGAAGTAACGCATCGGTTTCCTTTAAATCAGAAGTATCAGAATCCTTTGAAGCAGTTTCAGTTGCAGTTTCCATTACGCTGTTCATGATCATCAACTTGAACGTCGAAGAATACATTGGCGATAGTTTCAATTGCGCCTGTTCTGTTTCATCTTTAGCATTTGTGGAAAGCAACACCATTCCGCCTTTTGGGAACAGCGTAATTCCGGAGGTCGGGTTGCTGGTAACTGATGACTCCAAAACTTCTGCAATGGCCACAGAGAGGAAACAGTTACCGCAGAATATCACTTTAAAACTTGCGCTCGTAGGCAGCTGAGTAGAATCTTTCCCTACACGGACATCTCGGAGTTCCACGAGCACGGGATGCGCAAAAACAACTCCGCCTTGCTGAAGTGTAAAACATTCTCTAAGGAATCCATTGAATGAATGAGATGCTTCTTTTGAGTCTTTTGTGTAAATGCAGACATTCAAGCAAAGGCAACTGAATGACGACATGTGAAAGAAAAGGCGGTTTGGATTCGAGAAATAAATTTCTATTCAGCTTTAAGAGATTATACCTGTTCTGCTGTGAGATCGAGAGTAGAAATAGACAGGCTCTCGTCTATAGTTTCTGTTAGACGATGCTCATTAACTGTTGGGTCAGATCTTGGGTTCGCATCATCCTGATCATCATTGTTATTTACCAGAGCGCTGGTTTGTATCATCAACGAATATCTACGTACACGCTTGCTGCTCTTAATAGAACGCCAGAAAATTTCAATTGCGCAGTCCTGGTAACGGAACCATACTCCTGATCCGTAGTAAATTGCACCAAGGACTATGTAAGGAGAACGATCACTAAGTAAACCACCTGTAGTTATTCTGATCACTTCAATTCCTGCCTTATCAAATTTACTTATGCAAGTTCTTTTCCAATTCTCAAAATCTTTGAACAAAGGTTTAACAGCCAGCATTGTATAGCAAGTGTTTGGGATTAGAACACACAAGAACATGAACACAATAGGACCTGCAACAAGGTACGCAACAGAACTAAAGCTATTAGAAGCAAATCCTATTGCCAAGTATAATGCAGCTATAACAGCGAGAACTAACCACGCACAAGGAACGACTTTGTTACGAACATTGATGTGCTTCAAGAATATATCATTCAGTTGGTTCATCAAATCACCCCAGGTTTTATCTTCCATGTCTTTGCACTTCTTCAGAACTGAAATCGGTTTCAAGATGTAGCTCATATCATCATCGCTCCATACATACTTGATCTGGATCGAATCTGGATATACACTTCTCATCGTGTTTAAGAAGATTCGCCTCTGTAGATCTTTCTTTCCATAAGTGTCCTTACTGCTACTTGAAGAGGAGCTCATGTCTTTTGTCAAAGAAAAACTGTGACAGTAATCTATTTATAGACGGCTGGTTGTCAAGGCGTAGAAGATTTACAATCCGAAAGACACGTCAAAGTTCAATACCATAAAGAACAATTGGGCTGAGAAGTTTTTTGACATTTAAAGGCCTTGGTGAAACTGGGATTATTTTTAACAGCTCCATTAACCAGGTTCTTGTTAGAGAAGAAAGTTGAAGCACCATTATTCTGTACACGTTCCTTTCCACACCATGTTTGAGCATACCACATAAAAAATAATTGATCACTTGAGAATTTGAGACCAGGAAGAGCAAGTTTTGAGCCGTCAGCATTAGACGAATTGTAGGCAGAATAACTCAGATCAAGACCAGAACTTAAAGCAACGAATTGCTGAAGCGACTTCCGCTGCTTTTCAATCTCATCAGTCCCTTCAGAGACATCAAACTCTTTGCCAAAACACTCCAATTTAGTCTCAAATAATGCTGCTGCTTCTTTGTTAAGATTTCGTGAAAGATGACGGAATGCATCCGTCAAGTGAAATCCAAGAACCGAGCCAAAAGAAGCGTAATTCAAAACACTTGGTACATTCGCATCAATAAGTGGAAAGCTCAAAGATCCGACAGGTATCGTGATCATGTTATTGTTTGGATAATATTGCACATTTGTATCTTGCGGAGATTCTTGAAAGACTTTCTCCAGCGAAGGAATCCAAAGAAGGCTCAACTTTTGCTTTCTAAAGAATATTTCAGAATTGATCAAGTTCACAAAGAAATCTTTCTGATCAACCACCAAATCTTTGTGGTATTCCAGGAGAAAAGATGAATTAGCCACATAACTAGCAAATCCGATTCTTGATTCCAGATCATTGAAAATTTTAGATATCATGTGCTTCGACTCCTTTGAAAGCCACTCGGAATTAGAAGCACTCTTAATTAATGCCTGTTCCAATGATGTCAGAGTCTTCACAGCACTGTCGTGTTCCTTGTAAGGAAAAAAGCTCTTCACAAATCCTTCAGAAATTATCAATTTTCCTGCACTGTTTGCAAAGTCAACACACGTGTTCCACCTTTCCGGAATAAACATCCTATTCTTCGTTATTTCCGTAAACTGCACGCTTTGTTTCATAAAGACAGCAGGCATGTGCTCCATGAACTTGGAAACGATCTTCCAAACCAAATACCGTCTCATCGTTTCAAAACTTGATCCCTCAAAGATAGAGCTAATTGATTTCAAGTATCTTCCAGTGGGGCTAACGACTGTATAATTTGAATCAAGAGTAACTTTCGTTGGCAAGTAATTTTCAAAGTAAGTGGTCCAATTCAGAAATTTCACATCCTTGTTTAGCGATTGCAGTGAAAAACTTTCTGCTTCCTTCAACTCATCTAGTAACTCATCTTCTTTTACGAAATGCTGCGCAAGATCAGTTTCCAATGAAATGATATCTGCTGCGATATCCTTGAAGAAGGATGCTCGCTGATTTTGTTCTTCAGGCATCCATTCATTATCACCTTTGTGTTTATACACCAGATACAGAGTTTCAGCAATTACGCCTGCTACTTTCGTTCGAGCTTTAGCGTCTTTGTACATTTGCATCTCAGGAAAGGTCAGACCACCTTGTTGCAAAGAGGGAACATATCTCGTAGAGTTCACAGTGTACTCAGTTACCGTTGTAGTAAACAAGACATCGATACCTCTCTTCTGCAAGAACGCTAGACCCTTAGCGAGAACAACAGTTGGAGATTCTGTGATATCGTTGTAAGAAGCAGGAAACACGTTAAAGAATTCCTTTAGAAAATTAATTAATGGCTGCATCCCTTGGCTTTCAATATGAGAAGTATTCATGCAAGTAGAGTACAAGTCCTTAGCCTTATCATACAAAGGTACCATTTGGGTATCAGCATTCTGCAGAGCATCGAAACCGCTTTCAAGCAGGTATTTCATTCTCAATTCATTTCGCCTTCTCATCTCTGTAAATGCGTCAATTTTTGTCTCACCTGTAGGAACGTCATTGTATTTCATAAAATTGCCACAGCTGAACTCATAGAAGTCATCACATGGTGACACTTTCTCATTAAGCATTGACATTATGCGTGCAGACGATCGTATACAGCCTTTAGAAGTACAGACATCATGAGATGTGACATTGGTAACACCATCAACACGTGGGACTGTAACGACAGTGGAAGCATTCCCGTGTACAAACATGAAGCCAAGCAGCACCAACAACACCAACAGCAAACATGATACTGCTAATGTAAATTTTTCCCGTAAAGACGCCGTGAAATGATATTTGACTAGTAACCTCAAAGGTAAGGGGAGATGCCCATATTTATGCTGATCTTCAATAGCGTGATGTTGCTCCTCCAAAACGGAATTCATAACCAAATCATTACCAGCCTGTAAATCTATTGCATTCATTTCGATATCATCGTCGTCAGCCTCATACAGGCGGAATAAGTTTGAAGACATTGTGAGGAATAATCAACACACGTAAATCAACGCAGATTGGATGCTCTTGCCTCCAAGTCTCACAAACATTCAGGAGCAATTCAAGCAAGTCTACAGGCTCCATGATGATGCTGCTTAAGTACAGTGTGCCTGGTCCAAGATGATCACTAAGCGCACGCCTGAAACATCATTTAAATCTCTAAGCCTTATGATCTAGAACATAGCTTAGTACGTAGCCCTCAAACCTAAACCAGAACTTCCAGCAGGGGGCAGCCCTGAAGTTATCAAATAGACCGTTTTTATTAGTTTTTAAAGGTATACAACATTCCCATAAGAAGCCTAAAGCATAACTTATGACTTAGTGCTCTGGCCTTATGCCCTAAAAAGATCAGCACAATGTCCTAACCATCATCCACTTACAAGTATTTCATGCTTTCCATCCTCTTTAAATCTCAACAGAATCCAAAAGACGAATATTCCACCCAGAGCCTTTGCAGCGTAGTCGTGGTACTTTGGCGGCATGTGAAAAGGATAATTTGGATTATCAGGACGAGGAGCCCATCCCAGCTCAGTCGCATGCTTTGGAAATTGCTTTGGAGGCACAGGGAACAGAGATCGAAGAAATTTAATCATTTTACGGAAAAGAGTTTTTGTAATGGAATTATCTGAAGCTAAGAACCTCGTAAAGAAACTCATCGTAAAACATGAGCATTCTAAACTACACAAGGAAATACTCAATGCGATCTATGATATCAAAGCTTCCGATGGTCAGCGACATGTTTCTAAGAAAGATGATAAGTTTGGGTACTCTGCTTATGAAATGGACGTCTCCGATGATTTGTTTTATGATATTACGAGGCAGAGCAGCTTAAGGATTGCTGGGCGGCTCAAAGAACAAATTGTCATGTACAAAGTCTGTGGCGCATTAAGCAAACGAGATCAAGAGCGCAAGAAGATCGAAAATGAAAAGGTCGCAGCGAGCAAAGAGGCTCCGAAAGCAGACAAGGAAATTATTGAAAAAGTAAAGAAGATTGACTTTGCGTCGTTGTTCGGAGGTGCTGCTGGTAGTAAGAGCAATGCCGCGCCTGTCCCAAAGAAGATCGAAAAGCTGTTTGATGCGCCTGTGGTGAAACCTTCTAATGCAGCTGCAAAGGAACAAGACATTATTCAAACTGAACTGAAGAATGCGCTGAATGTCAAGGCCTCCAACATCGCTAAATTGAAATCTGATGAAATGGAAGTTCCAGACACAAAGGAAAAGTTACTTACAAAGATTGAGAATGATGCCACAGATTTCAACGACATGGACTATCAAGAGCATATGGGAGAGTATTTGACAGAGCTAAAAGAGTACAATTCTGAAGATGAAGACATTGAAGGTCTTACTAAAGAAGAAAGAATGATCTTAGAAATGCAGAAACACAAAACAGGTATTCCGCTAAATTACAAAGAAGGCGCTATTAAACGCGGAAGGGATGATAATGACAAGGTTCGTAAGAAGCGCAGAGAAGGAATGGAAATGGCTCAAGTTAGAGATATTTTGAAAAACAAGTACGGCACAGATGTTTCCCTAAAAAAGAAGGACAAGTGATTCTCATTGTGCTCTATTGAGACTCTCTTTTCTTCTTATGAGTTTATGAAACATGCAAAATGCCACAAACCTCCTCAAGTCGATGCCTTGAATATCCTTCATGTTCTTTAATTTGAGTATAGACATGAATAGTTGGTATGGAGTTATTTTCTTTGATTCTTGTTTCATTGTATCAGATGATCCTCTGAATAAAAAGTTGACACATTTATCACGGAGTGCCATTATGTTTGGTGCTGATTTCGTCGGCAAGTAAACATTACTAAACTTGAAGGCATCAACCATAAAAACACAACCCAATTGAACTAAATGCTGCAAGACGCCTTGTACAATTTTCAAATCAACTGAAGCTTTAAAGGATATTTTTGTTACATTATCAACACCATTGATGCACATTAAAACCTACAAATCAGCTATCCACCAGAACAGCATGAATTACTCTGTGCACTGAGACGTCTGAAGTATCAACGTGAGCAATCAATACAGGAACATCAGTTGGTGAAATTTCTGCTGGGGAATCCTGTTTCTTTAGGGATAAATTTATGGATGCGATAAGACCTCCAGATCCTGAAACAGAAATAGCGGAATCTCCAAACTGGTTTAAATCGTAAAAGAGCTGCTTCATTAAGTCAACAATATTAACCAGCCTCAGAGACAAAGCATAGAACTCCCTTTCTATACGTTCCAGCATGTATGCCAATTTTCTGACAGAAGGCTCATAGACATCATAAGCACACGGATGTTTCATGACAAAAGCCATATTGAACATGTATGCATTCCTCTCGTACCTGACACATTAAAGGTTTCTAACATTAACCAAGCTAACCTGCTATTCTCTATAAACACAGGAAACGTAATCAAAGTGTGCTCTTCGTGATACATTGTGATTAGCTTATTACAGAGGTCAGCCTTAGGAATAATGTAGTCCAGAATAGGTTCTGTCCACTTCTGAATAGGCTGGTTGAAAGGAAGACTGTAGGCAATTATAGGTCCTTGTTGCGGATGGAATTCTGCGTAGAAAATCGTCTCAATTGTATCCTGCTCGTGCTGCATTTTAGTCAAATGGTATCGCCTTGCAGTTTTCGGTACGCTGTTTTAAAGCAGTCTTTGCAAAGTTTTCCGTTGCTATCGCTTCCTCAGAGGTATCTAGCCAACACCTCTACACAAAGATTTTTCCGGAATCAAACGATGTCTGCTGTTACTGTCACTGCGAACACGAAGGATTTAGATGTCGCTCTTGTGGCTTCCTTTGTGCCTAAGGCTGATATCAAAATTACGGACGGAGCTGAATGCTCTGTGACTGGGGCAGAATCTGTAAAGGGCAAAACCAGCGTGTTGGAATATTTGGGTAATTTGGCTGGATTGGTTCCTCAAGACGAGGCTCAGTTGGCTCAAGTGCACCAATGGCTTTCTTACTCTAACGATACCGTGTTGCCATCCCTTAATGACCTTGGCGCTCAGAAGGCATTTTCAAAGTATCTGAACGAATACTTGTCATTGAAGACATACTTTGTTGGTAACAATTTATCATTGGCTGACTTGGTATTGTACGTCTCATTGCATCCGTTCATTGAAAAGACCACTCCTAAGAGAAGGTTCGAAGTTAATCATTTGATCAGATGGTTTGATTTGGTGCAACACCATGAGAAAGTTCAAAAGTTTGGTAAACTGTCTAAAGTAGAATTCGAATTGGAAGCGCCAGCTGAGACTGTTAATAATGCCCCAACTGCTCCTGCTGCGGAGAAGAAGGACGCAAACAAGAAGGAGTCGAAAAAACAAGCCGCAACTGAACCTCAAGAACAAGACAAAAAGGTCAAGAAAGAAAAGAAGGAGAAGAAAGAAAAGGCACCTAAGCAACCTGCTGCAGCTAAAAACGAAATTCCGGAGCTTGCCATTAATAATCCTGCAAGGCTAGACATCAGAGTAGGAAAGATTGTTGAATGTAAACAACACGAAAATGCTGACGCTTTGTATGTCGAACAAATTGATTTGGGTGAAGGTCAACCAAGAACAATTGTTTCAGGACTTGTTAAACACGTTCCTTTAGATGAAATGTTGAATCGAATGGTTCTTGTTCTATGCAATTTGAAACCAGCAAGGTAATGCCTATTCTTTCAGAGTTGCACTAACTAATCGACTATAGCATGAGAGGTGTCAAGTCTGAAGGAATGGTTCTGTGCGCAACAGGTGCAGATGGTAAAGTAGAAATACTTATACCACCCAAAGATGCGAAACCTGGAGACAAGGCCTTTTTCGAAACATTTGAAGAGGGACAACCAGATTCTGTTCTAAACCCAAAGAAGAAAGTATGGGAAACTATTCAACCAGGATTGTTCACTGACGACGAGAAGCGTGGCGCGTACAAATTCCAAGAAGAAGGAAAACCAGAAAGAGTTTGTTTGTTTAAAACTGCAACTGGAGTTGTCACTACTGCAACAGTTACAAAAGGCACGATAAAATAAACTTAAATCCTTAATTTAATTCTTCCAAAAGCTTACAATTCATCATTGTTTGCTGGTTCAATTGAGCCTGCAACGTTTTCCTTGTTGCATTCACAAGCATCCTCCTGAGCTTCCTGGAACATACCACAAGCAAACAACTTTGTGCTTGTTGTAATCATTTGCTGTCTCTTAGTACAATTCTGAAACAATTCATCATCAATGTTTTCATAAGTTCTTTTGCACCAGTTTTGCATGCACGAGGTGAAATCCTTGTCGCACTTGGACTTTG
Organism: Amoeboaphelidium occidentale; assembly: GCA_023515795.1. Taxonomy (NCBI): domain Eukaryota; kingdom Fungi; phylum Aphelidiomycota; class Aphelidea; genus Amoeboaphelidium; species Amoeboaphelidium occidentale. The sequence goes on along the minus strand of JALGPX010000008.1, from coordinate 65,073 downwards.
GCTTGTTACACTGACCGTAGCAAACATCTAAACGATGAATTTAGAAAAGCACAGAGGCTCTCTTACCGTGTTCATTGCAACATGGTTCAAACCGAAAGTCAGCATCATCGTACTTCATGCCCTGGAAATTGCCTGGAATACCACAACCATTATACTTTGGCTTGTAGTGCTTCTTTGGTGTCGGAACTGCTCCGTTCTTGCACTGATAAGCACAGCCTTTCCCCATGTCGGCCATGACAGCTTTTGGTTGTTTCATCTTCAACATGCTTTCCTCTCGGAACTTCTCCATGTCGAAACCAGGATCAGCATCGACTTGAGGTTGACGGCACAGAACAATCTACAAGGATTAGGAAGAGTTACTAATTGAAGTAGAAGGATTAAATGTTACCAAAAGAAATGCAATTGAACAGAATGTTAATGTACGCAACATTTTACGGAAATCTCTGGAACCAAAGCGCAACAATTGGCAAGAGTCCAAACAAGGCATCCGATCGAGAACGACAGCGAGGCGGAAATGCCAAAAGGAAAAGCGTCACTTCCTGATGCGAATGAGACATTTCGATTTATTACAATTCGTCATTATCTTCCTTCTCAATTTCACCAGCGACTTTCGACTTGAAACAATCGCATGCTTCTTCCTGAGCGTCATGATACATTCCGCAAGCCATCAGTTTTGTCAGTCCGTGAATCTTTTGAGCTCTTGAAGTGCAATTCTGATAGAGTTCAGCGTCCTTGCCTTTCCAGTGGCGATCACACCATCCCAATAGACACCTCTCAAATGTCTTGTCACATTTTGGCTTTGGCTTGTTACAAGTTCCGTAGCACATGTCTTTAAAATTAAGCCAAGATGTTACAACAGAACTTACCATGATCGTCACAACAGCCTCTGAATTGGAAATTAGAATCATCCCATGTCATGCCTTTAATGTTTCCAGGAATACCACATCCGTTGTACTTTGGTCTGTAGAATTTCTTTGGTGTTGGGACAGCACCATTCTTGCAGAGGTATGCGCAGCCCTTTCCGTGGTCTGACATTATGGGTTTATGTTCCTTCATCTTAATGGCGTTCTCCTCTCTGAATTGTTCAACATCAAAGCCTGTGTCTGCGCTCATATACTCAGATTGTGACCATGTTTGCTACAGAAAGCGAAACCATAAACGGGACTTTAAGAGTTATGAAGGCTTACTGGGGCAATTATGAGAACAAAACAAATGATTAAAGATAGTCTGAGCATTCTGGTAAAGCAAATTGGTAATGGAAAACAAAAGAATGTGTCCAAACACTGCAACAACTTCGCTTGGATCCAAACATGTTCCAAGTGATTCTTTTGTGGATATCTTTATTGTTTCAGCTCAAGCTATTATGGAATACCTAAAGAGAATTGTTTCAAACTCGCTGTTTTTCATGCTAGCGTTATCTACATGCTCTGGTTATGCTCCGGAAGTCACTCAGACTCCAGCCATTATGAATATGAGAGATAATATTGTTATTGATAATAAGGTTTACGATGGTTTAAAACCAACCAGATCATTCAAAAATAATATGGATAATGCACATCCACCTGGAGCACAATGTGATGCTTTCATGTGTTCAGATCATGATGTTAACCCGAGGCAACGATTAAATGTTAACTTAAAGGAACCGAACTCCACATGCTTCGGTCTATTGAGTCCTGATATGTTTGGTAATGAGTTTAAAACTTGTTGTAGGGATCTAGATGTTTGTTACCGTTCTTGTGGAGTGCGCAAGGCAGAATGCGATACAAAGCTTGGTGGCTGTATGATCAACACATGCTATGCAAGATTTGGACCTCAGGGTAAAGAAGGGCCCAACTATAATCCCTCTATGATGCATATTTGTCAACAGAATGTGGTGCGCTTAGATACTGTGGTGAGATCTAAGGGTACATGCGAAAAGTACACAGAGGCTCAGATAGAAGTATGCGATTGTACAAATGATAACACCATTACGAACTTTCAGTATCCAGAACAAACGCTTTTGAGACAGGAATTATGAGTTATTTTAGTATTTAATAAAGCTGTACATCAGTTTTGATATCACAATGATCCGAAACTTGTTCAGTTGGTTCTCCCGTAGAAAGTTCAAGGGTAAAGATAATTATGGAAATAGCTATTACGAAGAAGTTGTACCAGGCAGACCGAGGACCAGGAGGACCATGACAGCTGCGGGATATCGCGGTGGGCCAACTAATATGAGTCCTGCTGGATATAATTCTGATAAGATACCCGTGCAATGGCGCTCTTGGCTTTCTCATACTAGACTGGAGCCACCCACGTTAGAGGAAATCATGGCAGACTTACAGCGACAAGCTCTCGTACAACAACGGGCTAAACAATTGGATGAGCAATGGAGAAAGGTATGGCACTTGATCGGTACGTCAGTGATTTTAACAATTAGAGAAAAGAGGAACTGTTACAGACACAGCCAGAGTATAAGAAGCTAAATGAAAGAGTAGAAGCAGGTATGATACTCCTTGTTGAAGCACAGAATTAATTGATCTTGTGCTTGTAGAGAACAAACCGAAAGAGGTTTACTTTGAAGAGTCTAGAAAACCGCCACAGCCAAGCAAGCCAATTGAGCCAATGTCGCCACCAAATAGAAAGTGATTCTCTATAGACAGGGATTTTAAAATGTTTCATGCGCTGTTCTCAAGGCAACGAATATAACATGCCTTCCTAAAGCAACAGAGACATGCAACTTGAATGCGTTAAAGTATGACGGTTGATGTTGAGTGGAGCGCGCTCAAACAACCTCGAATCCTTTCGCGACACTTGCCCTTCCTGCTCAACTATGTAAACAATGCTAGCATTCTTATTAAGTTCGACTTCCCATGACATTCTTATTATCGAAATGAACGATATTAGACGCTCAGATGTCCCAAATAAGCACAGAACGATGGCTGGTAAAGAGTTAATCCCAATGTTTCGAAAGCCTAGACCGCAGATTGTCGGTAGATCAAAAGCCTTGTTCATTGGTATTAACTACTTTGGGTCGAACATTGAGCTCAGGGGCTGCGTTAACGATGTGATGAATACTAAATCGTTCTTTCAGCAAATGTACACCTTTCCTTTGTTGCATCAAGATGCCATGATCCTTACTGACTTGAAACAGAATATGGGAACACCTCTGTATCCAACCAAGGAAAACATAATTGCTGCTTTAAACTGGTTAACTGGTGACTGCCAACCTGGTGATCGTATGCTTATTCACTATTCTGGTCACGGTGGTCTGAAATACCGTAGCGATGGCACAGAGATTGATGGTTTCGATGAGACTATTTATCCCGTTGATTTTGACAAGAATGGCGTCATAACAGACGATGACCTCAACAAGATTTTGGTTAAAAATTTACAGGCTGGCTCTGTCTTGACGTGTTTGTTTGATTCCTGTCACTCTGGTACCGTTATGGATTTGCCCTTCATTTACGACAGATGGGGCAGAGTAGTTGAAGGCAACAAGAAGAATGGATGGACCAAGTTCACTGATGGTTTATCAAGATTTGTTACATGTCAGATGTCTTGTAAGAAACAAGATCCTTCATTATTGACATTATCAAGAGATGTTCAAGGGTTGGTTCTCGCTTTTAGTTCGTGCGAAGATTATGAAGTTAGTTCCGATGTATGCACTGGCGTCGATGGCTGTTTTGGTGTATTGAGCAAAGCATTTGTGGATGCTTTAAGGTCTAACCCATCATTGACTTACCCCCAATTGTTGGGTGCAGTTCAGAGACTTGTCAAACAGTACAAACAAACCCCAGTTTTGTCATCAAACAAGAAAGTTGACCTGAACATTCCCTTCAGCATGTAAATAACTAATTTTGCGTTTATTAATCATTAAAATCCCGATTCCTTCATGTCCAGTGCCAAGAAAAGCTTTTCATTGAACTCCCGTTGATCCCTCTGCTTTTTAACTTGTTCCGCCCTCTGCTGTCTTTGATATTTCGNTTTGTCATCAAACAAGAAAGTTGACCTGAACATTCCCTTCAGCATGTAAATAACTAATTTTGCGTTTATTAATCATTAAAATCCTGATTCTTTCATGTCCAGTGCCAAGAAAAGCTTTTCATTGAACTCCCGTTGATCCCTCTGCTTTTTAACTTGTTCAGCCCTTTGCTGCCTTTGATATTTCGGCTTGATATAATACATGTATTTACGCGTTAACTTTGGCAGTTTAGCATCCATTGTTTCTCGCCTCAGTTTAGCATACGACTGGTTAAGCTGCGATCTTCCATTCACAGGGACACATATTCCATAGGTCATCTGAAGAGCCTGATTTACTTGTTCAGCCCTGTTCACATGCTCGTGTTTAGCAAAGAATCTATTCAATAATTGAAGCGATGAGCGCATTGATGTGTTGATTCGATTGAAAAGAATTCAGCTTTACTGTGGCATTTTGAGCTTCTGGAAAACAACACATTGTACAGGACTTCCCTTCTGGCCACCAAAAGAAAAATTGGATTGTGAAACTTTGACTGAAGTCTTCTTTGAGAATAATGCGCCAAAGTGTTCAACGAGTTCCTCTTCTGTCCAGTTACAGGAAGTGATCATAAATAGACCGTCTTCTTTTAGCGCTGCGTAACATGTTTTCACGTAATTTTCACCAGCAGCGATATTTCTAGTCTTTCCGTTATCGCCTGGGCATAACGAAATCGCATCGAATGTGCCCTTGTCCAGGATCATATCATATCGTCCAGAAATGCTACTAATGATATTTGGGTCGCAAAGGTCGGACTGCTCCAGCTTGATATCACAGAAACCTTCAGAAGTTAAGACTTTCTGGGCCAATTCTATAGAGAACTCTGAATAATCATGTCCGCAAAGACTTTTGAACCCTCTTCGTGCCAATAGCATCAGTAAATGAGCATTACCACATCCGAATTCTGCTATAGCCGCTTCTTTGCTCGTGTTTTCCGCAAGCCATTCTAC